>JBBPKN010001773.1:0-12494 GCA_038089275.1 Pulveroboletus cf. rosaemariae | reverse complement strand
CGTGATAGCGAAATTTACCCACAGGACTTATTCAGAGAACCACGAAACAACGGTCTGAGCCTCTCATAAGGCGACCGCCGTGCCATTCGTCTGCCTTACCGTGCGTGCCCAGCTCCCCTTCACTTGTCTGGTCCTGCAATCAGTGTGTGTGTGCTACTCCCAGCAGACCCCCTAGACGGTTCACATGATCCAAAACTTCGCGTCCGCACTCGCTTCTTATCTCATGGAGCCTTCGTCTGGGCATGATGTTACCCACACTTGCACTTTAAAGGCATGAGGATACGGCCGAACAGCCTTCCTCTGCCCCTTTTGTGTCAGTTTTCAAGGTATGGTGATGCGAAAAGCTTTCCTTTGACCTGGTCTGTGCACTTGCCAAGGCACGATGGTAGCGCCCAAAAGTGCCTATTTAACCTCGTCTTATCTCGGCTCAGTGATACGACCTGTCTGTGCACTCTCACAATAATGCCCAGCGTCACTTTGCCCGATTGTCCTCGTTACATCCTACCTCCCCCGACGCAGCTGGATTGTACGTTTCTATTCATCACATTCTCCTGTTTTAACGGTCCCTCCTTAGTGGATTTCGCTGATCTTAAGATCATTGACTTATCCAAAGCGCACACTCCTGAGGGACGTGCTGAGCTCGCACCACAGCTGTGCGATGCCCTTCGTGCAAACGGCTTCCTCTATGCAATCAACCATGGGTGGACTCAAGCTCAGGTCCGTTATCTTACTCCGTTCTTCTATTCAGTCACTCACCACGCGGATCAGCGTGATCGGATTTTCGACATTGCAGATGTGCCGTTTACGGCCGTACCCCCTGAAGAAATGAAGATGTACATCGCCGACATCGAGAAGACCGGTTACTATGCCGGGTATAAGACGCGCAACTACTGGGCATGTAGATTTCTTCATAATCCTGCTCCTCCGGTTCATAACACTTCTGAGGTAGAAAGTGGACACAGAGAACAACGTCTGGGACCAGATCGAAGTATATGGGAGTGCGTTATTCATCACGCACGACTGACGCCGGCTGATGGCACTCAAGTGAACCGTAACGTCAACAAGCACCTTCATCCACAGGCACTTCGCCCCTTCTTACCTGAGCTTGATGCATTTGCTCGTCACAACCATTTTAATATCCTGCACCCCATCCTCAGGTGAATCGTGATCATGCGGTCGAAATGATCTGTTGCTCATGATTAATTGAGGCTCATCGCTCTGAGTCTTGAGTTACCTGAAGAATGCTTGGTTGAGAAACACAATTTTGAAAGAGAAGGTACAACGTCAGGTATGTCTCATCTCGGATCTAGCTGCATGACTCAATGACGGAGCGTATCACAGTCAGCCTCATAAAATAGTACGTCTTCGTATTCCTGCCGATTAGTCCTATTTCAACATTGTCCCGGTGTCAGTTATAGGCGCACAGAAGAGGAAGAGGAAAAGTCGAAGAATGTTTGGCTCAAGGGTCACACAGGTACGCCTCTTGGCGACTCAGAAAGACTAGACCATAGTGTGTGATCACAGACATTGGGAGTGTGACAATCGTCTGGAGCCAGCCCGTCGGTGGTTTGCAAATACTTTCCCCGGATGGCAAGTGGCGTTGGATCCGACACATCGACAACGCCGTGGTGCGTCTTTCTCACTTGCTCCTGACATGATTTCACGTTGTTCTAACAGTAAATTCTAGGTGATTAATACTGGGGACATGATAGAATTCCTCTCCGGCGGATTCTACAAACCCACGATTCACCGTGTGGTGCGACCACCTGATGATCAAGGAGCCTATGACAGGCTCGGCACGTTCTACTTCACCATGGCCGACGACGACGTGAAATTGATACCCCTTGCACACAGCCCGGTACTAGCACGGGTTGGTATCGAGCGACTGTGTTCTGACGAGCAGGCACCACTTTCGGGAGCATGGAGGAAGGAAAGGGCGATTTCGTATGGGCGTGTAGCGCTGCAGAAGGGATCGGAGAAGAATACCGAGGAGGAGGTCGTCAAAGGGATCATTGTGAAGCACTACAACTAAGGATGGTCGTCATCCTTTTCACTACCCGTGATGTTTCATAGGAAAGGTTTCTGCAACAAAGTTTTAGTGCTCATGCCTCACTTTTATATACCCGTCGAGGTCCGTAGGTGGCGCGGGTTTATCTGCGGTGTCGCGTCATTCGTCGGTAGTCATTCAAAACTCGAAATAAGACTGTGAAGTACCTGGGGATGAACACTAGACTCATCCGTACCCGACGATGTACAACAGCTCAGGGGCTTCATGTAAGCCCCCAAAAAGGAAAGCCGCCTGTCACAAGGTGCTGTGTCACGGTCACGTCTGTTCTTACGACGCGCGATAGTACTTATTACATTGCATCGACCAGATGGCCGTCTTTGATGGGGTCTGCTATTCGCTCTCCTCGTCGTTGTCCCCGACGCGCAGAAGCGAACTCGCCGCCGTCCTTGACCTCAACGGCGCGGCCCCACATCCACCCTATACTCATCTGATCGCGCTCCCAGCCTCCCACGCTTACAACAGTGCCACCAACGATCCCAATGTCAAGCTCGTCACTGACCGCTGGGTCGATCGTAGCGTTGTAATGGGGAAACGCCAGCCGTCCGTGTCACTCCTCTTCATCTTTCCCTCGCTCCGATTGACCAACGCGACCTATTTCTGGACAGCGAGCAGTATTATTCCCCAGATCCTACCATGATCTTTTCAGGCGTCGTTGCCTGTGCTACCGACGTGTGTCTCACCTCTTTTCGTTTTTCTTTCGCTTTCCTGTGCCTCACACCCCTTTCACACTAGCTTTCTGTAGCCGACTTGGAGGTCCTTTCCGCAGGCGTCACCGCGCTCGGTGGTCAATGGCGTGTCGGTCTCACCCGTGATGTCACCCACCTATTTGCCCTCCGGACAGGCAGCGACAAGGTACCTACTTCTCCCTCACCCGCTACCTCACCTCTCATCTTCCTGCCCAGTACAACACCGCTGTTCACTTTGCACCCCAAACCCACATGTGCATCCTCACCCCGCACTGGTTCGATGATGCCGTCCGTCTTGGTCGTCGTATCCCAGAGGCTCCCTACACTTGGCCAGACCCCCTTGTTTTGCGCCCTGGCATAACCCTCAATCTCCATGACGGTCCCCTCGCAACAGAGGGCGGCGGGCAGAAACGAAAGCCTGTCGGAGATAAAGAAGTAGAAGACGGTGCCAACACCCGAAACGAGGGAGAGCAAGTCCGCATCTGGGCTGGTCGTCGCATTCTTCTCTCCACCTCGCTCGGATTGGCAGATGGTTCACGAGGCGCGATTGAAGCACGTGTTCAGCGCGCTGGCGGTGTCGTTGTCTCTATGAC
This sequence comes from Pulveroboletus cf. rosaemariae, assembly GCA_038089275.1. Lineage (NCBI taxonomy): Eukaryota > Fungi > Basidiomycota > Agaricomycetes > Boletales > Boletaceae > Pulveroboletus > Pulveroboletus cf. rosaemariae. Next base: position 9,147 of record JBBPKN010001773.1, on the reverse strand, counting down.
CGAGGGTGCTGACGAAGACGAAGAGGAAAGGGCAGTCGACGAATCTGACGTACTCATCACACGATGGCGGAGTGGCAAAGCGTATTTCAAGGTATGCACTTCTGGCTTTCATATCTTACTCTCACCTCGTGCATCTAGGCAGTGCGTGCGTCCCTTCTCATTGGGACCCTCAGCTGGTTGTTCAGTGTCGAGTCTAGTGGTACGCTCCACTCGCCCCTCGATTCGCTACTTTGGTATCCCACTCCAAGGGGTGGCATCCCCGATCTCATTGATTGTGTTCGTAGCAATCCGAGCACCGTAAGATTACCTCTTGTCCTAACCAATGCTTTTAGGAGATTTCGGTTACCAATTACACGGGTGCAGCCCGCGACTACCTCAAACGTCTCATTGCGCTCATCGGCGCCAAGTTTACGCCGAGCATGAGTCAATCGAGCAAGATCCTCGTGGCCGGTTTGTGAGTGTGGCTCCATGTTGTTATTCACACGTATCGCCTGAATCCACTTGTAGCCAGCCGTCACCCAAGACAGTCCGCGCGCTCTCATGGTCTATCCCAGTTGTGAATCATACATGGTTAGAAGATTGTCTCGTGGAGTGGCGGTGAGTGCCTTGGCTTGTCTGCATATATTGGTGATGCTCACACCCACAAGCGCACTAACTGTCGGACTCGAGCGTTACATCATGTATCCCCCAGGTATCGACTTTGGCAAAATATTGATGACGCGACACGATGGACGTATGTCTCATTCAAGTTGTCCGTCTGATATTTGCTGATTCTCTTCCACGTTTCTATTTACCTTTACGGCAGCCCCTGCCTCTCAAACTGTGTCCACCCTGCGTCTGAGTGGCGGTGCCGTACCCGGCGGTCGGGGTATTGGTGTAGTTGATGTAGAACAGGAGGAATTGCGCGATGCCGGGTATCGCGCTCGTACGCGCAAAGGTGGGATATATCAACATATCATTAATATAAGAGACTCTTACAAGTGGCGATGCGACAACAGATTCACGAGCGCGAGGTCCTCTACAGGCGGCTACGGTGACGAGGACATCGTCATCGTCCACCAGGCCGAAACGTGGGTCGATATCGACACCGATAGTCGCGCCAGCAACGGGAGCATTTGTGGACCATGTGATTGAGCTTCCCGCAGATGACGAGGAAGTTGTGAGTGGCAAGCAACGAACCCCGATAGACCGTAAACAGTGTGCGCCGGCGTCTTCATTAGGTTCGCGTGCGGGGTCGTGGAGTGTATTAAAGCCACCGTCTGTTGGTCCTTCTCCCACCTCAAGGGAAGATTTAGGAGGGGACTGTGAAGATGTGGAGGAAAAGAGAAAAGGGAAGGAAAAGGTGGAAAGTGGAGCTCAAGACACAGGAAAACAACAAGCACACCCAGCTCAGGAGGCAGACGGGGATGAGGATACTTCCCATCCAGTACAAAGACCCAGGACTCGCCTCGTTCGGCATGGATCAGACGTGCAGGCTGCCCGGCAAGCTCCTCGATCGAGCAAGGCACGACGACGCGCCGAGGGATTGGCCGTTGGTTCCGATTCGGACCCACGCTCGGATGCGGGCGCGGGATTGGAGGGGTCTTTGCCACCCCGGACGGCAACTAGGGCAGTGTCAAAGACGCCAGTGAAGTCGGGAATGAAGCCTAGACCAAGGTCCCAGTCTAGGTCCAGGCCCGGGTCAGTGCTCGGTGGGGAGAGTGGAGACGAGGTAAGAGTGGTTGCTGATGAGTGGACAGGGGCTAACAAACGACGGGCGGTGGCAAAGCTAACGCGCAATAGTGAGGTTGTGACCAAGGAAAAAGATACAGATCCGACAAAGGAGGGGAGAAGAGGAACAGAAAAAGTCACATCCCGCCCTCAATCGCCTACAAGTTCGCCGTTCCCGACCTCATCCAACACGAAGAACCCGCGGCCTCGAAAGCGGCGGTTGTCTGTCCTCGTCCCACCCGTCCCCAAAGGCTATTTTTCATCACAGAGTGTGGACAATGTGACAGGAGCGGAGGGCGAGCGCGATCAGCAGCGTGAAGGTGAGACAAAGGGCGTGGGCGCCAGCACGAGTCTAGGGCTCAGACACAAGCAGCTCGTGCCTGCAGCGTCAATGTGTTTGGTCGCCGCAGAGGTGTCGACGTCCACGAGTAAACGAGGAGGACCATCTCCTACGAAAGTATTGACCGAAGTTACACCCCCTAGGACGTCTAAACTTCTGCCCAAAACCATGGGTAAACTGAAGCCCGGTGCGTCCAAGGAAGTGGCCAAGACCCCCGCAGATGACGACAACATGGGTACGAGCGAAGAAGTCGACGACACGTCTATGATTGTCGACACCCCCGTAACATCTACGGGCCGTAGCGGACTGAAGCGAGGCGCGGCGAACAAGGCTACTATGAGGTTAAGGGAGGAGATAATGCCGGATGTGGTAAGCTTTGAGAAGGAACAGAAACAAGCGAAACGGCGGCGGAGTGTAGGTTGGGACTCGGTCACTTCGGTAGGGAGAGAGAGTGAGAAGGTAGAAAGGAGTGGAAAGAGGAGAAAAGTAGCAACGAGGGGAGATGAAGAAGAGGAAGAAGCAGAGGTGGAGGACACGGTGTTAGTGCACTCGGCCAAATCAAAGTCGAAACCGCTCGATGAGAAGAGCAAGGCGAGAGGATCAACGACTGTATACTCTAACAAGGGGACAGACGATCCGCCGGTGAAGAACAAGCAGAGCGGTACTCAGGAAAAGAAAGCTGTTCGCGGGCGGGGAAAAGAGTTGACCGCCATCCGATTGATGACAACTGGCGTGGTCATTTCGGACGACGTTGTCAAGGTCAGCCCTCTTCTGTCCTCGACGGGAAATACTAACGCTGGATGTTCCAATCGCACAGCGTCTTACGAAATTGGGCGTACAAATGACGACAAAACCGACGGACTGTACGCATCTTGTCGCAAAAGGCATCGTTCGGACTGAAAAATTCCTATGTGCTATGTCTGTCTCACCGTATGTCCTAACCGAAGAGTGGGCGAACGCAAGCGCCAAGAGTGGCAGGCTCCTTTGTGTGTCCCAAAGCCTAGTTACATGATCTCTCACCGTTGACCAAGTCTATCATTCTTTGCAGCTGAAAATGACTTCTCTTTGACCGATACGACTGCAGAACAAAAATGGGAATTCAGGCTGGCGGATGCCATGGCACGAGCGAAAGGATCTAAGGGAGGTTCGAGCTTGTTCAAGCAAATGACATTCTACGTGACCCCCAAAGTCTCTGTGGATACCAAGTTGCTCAAAAACGTCGTCTCTGCCGGAGGTGGCCAAATTCAAACTTCAACAACGCCGACCGCGCGGATTCTAAAAGGGAAGGCGAATCGATATATCATCTCGTGTCCAGAAGACAAGGCGATCTGGCACCCGGTAGTGCAAGAGGGATTCAGGGTCTACTCACCCGAGTTAGTGCTGAGGGGTGCGTTGAGGCAAGAGATCGAGTGGGAGAAGGAAGAATGTCTGGTGGCGAGGTAATCTCAACAGAGTTCGTGTCTGGATTGGGAATCAGTTTGTAGCATCTACAATATGTATTTTGTAATCTTGCACTCCTGATTCTGAACTGTTTGAGTTTGCAATATACAGTAACTTTAAAAACCCTTTTCATTTTAGCCATAACAGCAGTGCATAACATATTGCCCCCTAAGTCATGTGATTTGGGCTACAGGTGTAAAGATAGATATTTTCAATTTAAGATAGTAATATCATAATAAGGGTTTTTTTTACTTTTGAACTAACAACCAGGATTTTAGTTGTATTATGCAATATTTGCCATTGGCTGCTGGTACAAATGAGAATAAACCTATAAATAGAATGGCCAAGTTTAAAAAAGGTATACACTTCTTGATTTTCCATTACTTATTTCTAAGCTTTTAAACTAATAACCAAAATCTTAGCCAAATTATAGAATACCAGCCATTTTTAGTTGGTACAAACAAAGATATACATATTAGTAGTATGTCTGAGTATAAAAAGTTCCCACACTTCATGATTTTCAACCACCATTATAAGTAGATTTCTTTTTTTCACATAACAAGTACAGTAACTTTCAAAACTGTTGTTGGTGGTGTGCTTCACACACCACCAACACCCATGGGAATATTGCTTAGCTTTAGTGACATAAAAGGAAGTACACACTCCTAGCTACAAATTGGTCCCTGGATCATGTGATTTTGTCCAGTGGCTGTGAAGATACATTCATTTCAAATTAATAATATTATTGCAATAGTTCTGTTACTTTTAAAATCAAGAAGGTATATTGGGTATATTAGTACTTGATATAGCCTTCTTTTGCCTTAAGAACTATCTGAACCTTCCTAGGCATGCTTTCAATCAACTTCTGACACTTCTTAACTAGTATCTTCTTCTATTCCACTTCAATTCTCTACTATAACTCATAAATTCCATTAAAAGGGTATTTATACTCTGCAAGTCTTCTCTTGAGGTAACTTCAAAAATGTTCAATGGGATTTAGAACAGGAGATTATGCAGGCCAGACCATAGTAGTGAATTTCTGCTTCTCCAGCCAATACTTTATTTTTTTGCAGGTATGCTTAGAGTTATTGTTCTGCTGGAAAATAATATTAGAAGAATTAAAACCATGAAACTCAAAGATATTCATGGGTTTATTCTTCAAAATCTAAAAATAAAGGTCTCCATCCAATCTGCCATTAATCTTGGCAGCATAGCCAACTCCCTACCAAGTCATGCATTTCCAGATTATTACTAAATTATCTTCAAACTTGACTATATCTTTAACCAATCTATTACTAAGCCCCTTACCCAGCTTTTTCCACATCTACTTGCATCCATCTGATCCTAGGCAATTAATTTTGATCTTATCAGATCACACTACTTTCTTTCAGTCCTCCACAGTTCAGTTTTTATAAGCATGGGTAAAATTCAAACAAGCTTTGCAATGCTTGATAAAAAGAAGAGGATGTTTGAACTTGACTATAACCTTTATATCAATCTTTTTCAACTGATGGCAGATTGTATTGGAGAAGAGGGGTTTGTTGATGATATTGGAAAGAGCTTTGGTTACTTGAACAGCATTTTCTGCCTTCTGAGTAGAGATAAAATAAAGAGCATGGAAAATATTTATAGGTAAAAGTTTAGATGAATAATCTTCAATGGACTTCTGAAGTTCAGATCTCTCTTTGGAACAAAGCCTGGATATGGTGGAGACATGTACATCAGTGGTAGAGGAGATGGAGTAAGCAGATTAACCTGCATTCAGTATAGAGAGAATAGTGTTCTTTTTAGCAGAAGTTAGAGATCACATGATAATGGGGGTTGGAAATCAAGGAGTGTGTGAACTATTTTAAACTCAGACATACTACCTGTATGTGTATACTTGCTTGTACTATGAAACTAGGCCAAATATCATTTAATTTCATTGAGATTTCTTTTTTTCATTGAAAGTGACAAAACTATTGCAATAATATTATTGATTTGAGATGGATGTATCTCCACAGCCACTGGACCAAATCACATGATCCAGGAACAGATTTGCAGCTAGGAGTGTGTACATCCTTTTATGTCACTAAAGATAAGTGATATTTGTTGAAAATTTATTCTATTTATTTCATTCCTCTTCATTTTCCTTTTTCTTTTTTTTTCTTTGTCATTTGTCTCTTTTCGAGGCATACACCGGACATTTCCTTATGTAATTGCGTCGTCCTTGTGAGTGCGGACACTGCCACATTGCACCTCAGTCTTTTATTCATATGAAACTGAGGTCTCCTTGTATATAGTGTGATATTCTCTGCATTGCACCTCTCAAAAGGTTATAAGCCCTGCCAGCCCCATTCCTTCCATTTCAGCTGCAGATCCCTCCTCATCCCCATCCACAAATTTATCAACTATCTCCAAGCATACCACACAGGCATCTAGCTGCCTGTATGATGTTCCATCTCTTGACAATAATGGTGCAAATTTTCAGATGTGGAAATTCCACATTCAAACCATCCTAGATATCAGAGGCCTCTGGAGAGTTGTCAGTGGTGAAGAAAGCAAACCAGACATGGTAACATGTCCTATTGAGTGCCTAGAGTGGCTTGAGAAGGACAAGGAGGCCTGTACACAAATCACACTTACCTTAAAGAATGAACCCCTCAGTGGGGTACTCTATGCTGCAACAGTGCAGATGGCCTGGCAAAAGCTGAGTAAGCACTATGAAGGAAGAGGAAAACAGTCAATTGCTTACCTGATCAATGAACTATTCTGCAGTAACCTGTTGAATGACTCTCCTATGGAGACACAGTTAAACTTGATGTGACAAAAGGCCAACATACTGACTACTCTTGGTCAACCTCTTGATGACTCCCTTATTGCTGTAGCCATGGTAATTTCCTTACCACCTTCCTACTTGATACTTTGCACTATCCTTATGTCCACCAGTAACAAGCTATCAACAGACTGTGTCATTGCCCAGGTTCTCATTGAAGAACAAACCCAAAAGTCTGCAGCACAAGCTGTGTTGTTGGTCAAGACCATGACAAAAACTAAGGCAAAGGGTAATGAGGCTGAGAAGCAGAGAAAGAAGTGAAAAGAAAAATGCTCTTACTGTAATCAACCAGGCCATTTTGTGGCAAAGTGCCAAAAGAAGAAGACCGATGAGGCACATGAGGATTCCAGAGCCAAGGCAAATGAAAAACCTAAGGAAGGAGGTAGTGAGCTAATAGCCCAGATTGCTCAAATGGCTACAAGCAACTCTTCACCTCCTCTTTGACTCTTTATGGCACATAAAGATGTCCAAGCTTTTTGAAAGGAATGGATCATTGATTCTGGAGCATTTGCCCATATGAGCTCACAGTGAAATTGATTTAAGACCTACTATTCCTTTAGCTCCCCCCAATCCATCATCATTGGTAATGGATCTTTTATTTATGCATTTGGTGTTGGGCATATTGGTCTCAACCTGCAACTTGAAAATGGTCAAGTTAGTGAGATAATACTTCATGATGTGTTCTATGTACCTGCCTTGGATGGCAACCTCATGTCCATTTTGTACCTCACCAAGCATGGAATACAAGTGATCTTCAATGACACAACCTGCTACATCAAAGATGGAGACCAGGCTATAGGTATAGGACACAAACATAACTCACTTTATGTGCTCAAAGTACTCAACTGCATCAAGGACCAAAGAGCCTACATTCCCTTGCATTTACCTGACCCAAATTACCCTCCATCTGCTTATGTATCTCACTCTGAAGTGTCCAAGGCTAGCCTTGACACCTGGCACCATTGATTTGGCCATGTGCACCCTAGCACAGTCCTCAACCTGTACCAAAAAGGTATGATTACAGGAATGGATATCAATAAGCAAGAGGAGCATACTGATTGTTGCAAACCTTGCCTTGATGGAAAGCAGCACCATGCTGTTATCCCTACCAAATCAGACACAAAATTGCCTTGAGTTCTTTACTGGACATATTCAGATATTTGTGGATCAATGGAAACAACATCTCACACCAGACACTGCTACTTCATTACTTTTAAAGATGGCTACTCACATTAATTAGTGGTCAAGTTGATGAAATCCAAATCCAAAGCCCTTACCTTGACCAAGGAGTACTTTCATCAGGCAGAAGCTGAAACCAGTGAGCATGCTAATCTCCTTTGCACTGATGGAGGTGGGGAATACATGTCAAGGGATTTTCAGGTATATCTGAAGGATAAGGGAATGCATTATAAAATGATGAATGCTTATACCTCCCAGGAGAATGGAGTGGCCAAGCACATGAACCACACCATAGTGGAAACAGCTCACACCATGTTGAGTGATGCATGCCTGCCAAATCATTTTTGGTCAGATGCTATACTATATACAATACACCTTCTAAACTGTCTCCCAATATGTGCACTCAAAGACAACCTGACTCCACATGAGGCCTTTACTGGCAACAAACCATTGATTGGATACATTTGTGTCTTTGGTTGCAAGGTGCATGTCCATGTACCAGATGCAAAATGGTGCAAACTTGATCCTAAATCAATTGAATGCATTTTTCTGGGTTTTGTGTTGAACTGTAAAGCTTTCATATGCATGGAACATCAAAATGGCCGGATTATTGAGTCATGTGATGTTGTTTTTGATGAGGGAAATGCACCAGAAACAAATTGTGTTACATTTGATGTATCTGACCTATATTCAAGGGAGGAAAGTGGCTCTGCTTCAACCCATCACCTTACCCTAGCAGTTGATAAAGGCAATGCACCTGAAATGTCCTCTGAAGTTGTGACTGAGCAGACAGATAATACTGCCAAAGAAATTGACAATGCTGGAGGGTCAACAACAATGAAAGGTGAGGCTAAGAAAAGAAGTGATCAGCAACAATCATGCAAGATCAGTGCACTATGAGAGGGGCTGTCAAGCACATCTGTGCACTCAAGGCAAAGCCAGAGGGATGAACCTAATGTATCTTCCAATAGTCCAATGTCTCCACAGTCCAAACATGCCCCCAAAACCTCAACATCAGCATTCTCATATCCAGTCCCTATTCCAACACCTGAGCTGCACAGGTCACAGCAAGTCCATTAACCACTGAGGCAAGATGATAATGATCATTTCCTGGTAAACCCACACTGCAGGGAAAAGAGTCAGATAAATGACCACCAGCCAGAAACTGCTCAAAACCATTCACCTATGCCAGCTAAGACTGATGACAATGCAACATGCAATCCAGGACATCTAGAGGAAGGAACTCCCATGGTCCACAAGATGTTGCACCCAAGTCCTGATGAGCTGCTTACATACCATGAAGCCATAAACCACCCAGATGGTGAGTCATGGCATGCTGCAATGGAAGCTGAATTGAAAGCTTTTGAGGATATTGGCCTGTATGAAGAAGTTGATCAACCACCTGACCACAAGATTGTTGACTTGAAATGGGTCTTTAAAATCAAACATGGACCAAGCAGTGAGATTGCATGATACAAGGCCTGACTAGTGGCAAAAGGGTATATGCAGGAATATGGGCTAGACTACCTTGATACTTTTGCACTGGTCACTAAGTTTGCCACCATACAGTCTCTCCTAGCACTTGCAGCACAACATGACCTTGAGATTCATCAAGTCAACATCAAATTGGCTTTCCTCAATGGCAAATTGGAGGAAGAGATCT
>JBBPKN010001772.1:0-12494 GCA_038089275.1 Pulveroboletus cf. rosaemariae | reverse complement strand
AACAAACTCCTTATAATTGTCCATCCACAAGGGGCAGAAGTCAGGGTCTTTAGTAAGGAGGAGGTCAGGCTCAAACCATTCCAATGCCATGCCCTTAAGGTAGGACTGAGCATAAGTGACCTTGGCTCGATCATTGGCAAAGGCTTTGGGACAATCCTGGAAATTTAATTTGCATTGCACCAGAAAAATGCAGAGCTTCTGGAGATCAGTTCTATTGAACTGGTCTGGTTCCCATACTTTGGTATGCTGTGATGTTTCAGGGGTACAACAGGAAGAGCAAGCTAATCCATGAATGGTGCTAGTGAGATCAGTGATAGTGTTATGGTGAATGGAAATAGATTCCAGGTCTGGAAAAGATTCAGGGTCATCCTCCAGAATATCAGAATATTCATTGGAGGGGTCATCTCCAGATTCATCTGGTACTCCTGGCTGGGCACCACAGTTGTCAGAGGTGTGGGGAGGTTGAGGAACCTTGGAACTATCAGGGGCTTCATCAACTGGAGCACTAGATGTGGATGAGTGGGAGGGAGCAGGAGCCTGTAAGGCTGAGCCTGATGTGTAGCAAGCAGAGAAACTCTTGAACTGATCTACGACAGTGCAAGAGCAAGCTCTGGCTACATAGATAGACATGATAGCAGTACCAGCACAAGCAGAAGTTTGAATATACTATTATAAACATTGTGATATACTCTGGGGGTACTCTGGATAACTCCAGAGTGGATGGGGCTTGGCTTTACCTTATGTGGTGTGCCCTTATGCTGGTACCAAATGCCCCAATTTATGGAGGGGTTGGAGACTATTGGAGGTTTGGAATAGGCCATAGGGCTTTTCCCAACAAGAGATATGACATCAAGTTATGAAGTAAGTCAAGGGACTTAGGGTAGGGTATAATGTCAAGTTATGAGGCAGGAGGGATCTGAGGGGATTGTAACATCATGTTATGGTTGATATTCAAACTCCAGTATAGGATACAGAGCTATAGTACTTATATCTCAGAGAGGCAGATTATCTAAGGAGAGAATGGAGATATGAAAGGAGTTGTCTCATAAGTGAAGCAGGTGCCAATGTATCCTGGATATGAATGGAGATGTCAGAGGAGATAATGTTGAATAATGTCAAACTGAAACTAAATGATGACAGGGAGAAGTGTGGCACAAAGAAACAGGAATAGGAAGTGAGGTCAGAGGAACTACAGAGTTGTATTAGAATAGTACAGAGTTAGCATAGGTAAAGTTGAAACCAATCATTAGGTGGAAAAGACAGAGGTAAAGGGAACTAGGAAATATGCAGCTTAAAGCATGAAAGCAACTGGAGTTGCACCAGAGACATAGTGGAGTTGAACCATTGGCATGGGATATGACACAAACTCAGAAGTGAAGCAGATATCTAAGTATCTAAGAAAGAAATGGAGATATTAGGGAAGACAATATCCAATCATGTCAGGCTAAAACTGAATGTTAACAGGAAGAAGCAAGAGAAAACAAGAAATAGAAATGAAAACAGTAACTGTAACCATAACTGAGAGTGGGACTAGGTACAAAGTTATAGTGGAGTGGTCCAGAGAAAATAAAGTAAAACTAAGGTAGTACTTACCTGGGAACAGAGATAGAACTAGAAACAGAACAGGGCAGAGCAGGAGTGGAGGGCTAGGGGAGTGTGTACCAATGAAAAGGTGAAAAGTGTACAAACATAGCTGAGGTGGAATGGAATGGTGACAGAGGGCTGGATTTGCCTGAAGGGGAGTCAGAGGGCTAGATTGGCTTACTGGGTATAAGGACCAGTTGTAATCCAGGTCAGAATTGGATCAGAGATACAGGATATAACAACAACCATCTAGATGCTTCCTTTCAGATTACCTGTGCATATAATGATTGCATTGCATTTTTTACTGCCAAAGTCTCGCATCTTCAAGAGTTACCTTCCTCTTCCCATCTAGAAAACTACAAAGGAGAAAATAAAGCTGTCCCCTGCCTGCCATTGACTCCATCACCCTGGATAATACCCCCTATGCCCCAAACTAAACTGTTGTTGGTCTTCCACCATAAGATCCTTAACATCACCTGCTGTGCATTACAATCTACACTCCATTGTTCACCATTACCAGCTGTCTCACCAACAATCAAGGGAGAACACCCACAGGTAATCACAGTATCAAGCAAGTTGCTAAAACAGTTATAGTAGCAGTATTCAGAAGATCAGACATCTTTTTCTCTTCCTGCACTGACATCTTTGCCAGCTCCACAGTTGGACTTGTCAGAAACATTGCTGCACTTGCTGGTAGTCTCCACACTATCACCTTACTCAACTCCACAGTTCCCTGCAATCTCTCCTGTCACATTGCCAACAATCTCCATGAAAAAAGAAGTTGCTCATGCCTATTCATGATTACCATACCACCCTTCTCACTATCTATCTCCATTCCATTAGCACTCACCCCAGCCCTACTGCCTCCAGGAACTGCCACAAGATATGGTATCATTTTGAGTTCTGTCTCCTGAGCCCATACTCCACTTAGTCTCACCATCCTTAGCAGCCTTTTCCACTCTCACCATCTGAGCACCACCTCTAGCCACCCCAGGGCCTGCACAGAATAACAACCACATTTTCCCACCTTCACCCACCCCACCACCCCATCATACAGTATCTGTTGTATCTAGTAATGACATCAAGTTGGCCAAGTACCTCCTTTGTCAATTCTCCAAGCATGTCAACATGCATGCCATACAAGCAGCACATTGTAATGATCATGATGCCCCAGCACAGTGCTATAATTGCATGGCATTTATGCTTAATGAAATTCTCAAATGTTTTGAATAGAACTAACAAAATTTTTTTAGGTCTCTGCCCTCCTGCTCTCTGCCTTGTATGTCAAGTTAGGATGCCTTGACCTTGAAAAGAGGTAGTATTAATGGAATACACAAAGATTTAGCAAAGTACAAGGAAAACACAGTAATATGAGCTACAAGCAAGAAGCTCCAAATACAGCATATTTTCTTTCTTTTCTTTCTTACTTCTTATACTCAACCTTTTCTCTTTTTAGATGCCATTTTATCCAGCCAGCTCAGCCCATAACCTAAGTATTATCATTTGAAATCTGTCAAAACACACAAGAGCCTTGTGCAAAGCTTTTGAGCCACTTTTATAGAGCTTACAAACTAGTTCTTTCCTTTTTCCCCTTTTCCTCTTTTCTTACCTCTATTTCATTTAGAATGCCATATTATGAGAACTAGCTTATATTATGAAAACCAGTTGATTACAAGGGCATTAGTAGCATGAAAAGGGTATTGGCTGCCACTTACTGTGAAGTCAAAGCATTATTGGTGTGTGAGAAATCATTATTTGAGTAGTTTGGGATCTAAGCAGGTCCATAAACTGCTTTAGCTGCAAGTTATGGCTGTAAATGATCTAAACATGCTAATAAACTATTATAGTGTTGTAAATCATTCTGTGGAACCTCCAGTTGTTTTGTTTTAGGGGCCAACTCAGTCTGATCCAAGCACTGTCAGCCACAGTCTCACTTGGCCACTCAAAATTCTTGTGCTGCTGCACACAAGTCTTGAGCCACTTTGTAGCACTCAGAAGACTTTCTTTTCTATCCTGCACCTCTTCCTTTACCATCTAACCCTCTCCTTCCCACTGTCATATTCTGTACCTCCAACCCAATTCTGACCCCATTCTAACCCAGCTTATAATTGGTTCTCATACATAGTAAGCTACTCTAGCCCTCTGACTCCCCTTCAGGCAACTCTGGCCCTCCATCACCATTCCAGTCTCCCCCAGCTACATATGTATGCTTTCCACCCCTCAGTATTATATACTCCTCCAGGCTTTTACTCCCACTCTGCCCCATTCCATTTTTAATCTATCTCTGCTCCAGTTAAGTACTACTCTAGTTCCACTCCATCATCTTCAGACCATTCCAGTATAACTCCATTACCATTACCATTCTTAGTTACCATTACCATCATTGTTACTATTCCTGTTCCATTCCTGTTCCTTGCTTCCCCCTGTTTCATCCTATCACCCTTCAGTTTCAGTCTGACATGATTGAACATTGTCTTCCCTGACATCTCCATTTGTTTCTTAGATATTTAGACATCTGCTTCACTTCTGAGTTGCACCTGTCTCACTTTATTATACTCTTAAATAGTTCTGCCTCTCTAAGGTATAAGTACTGTAGCTTTGTATCTTGTACCTCAGTATGAATATTGACAAAAACACCCCCTTGTCTTCATTCTCACTCTGCTTGAGCCAATGGGCTCACTCTGACCCTCCAGGTTACTCCAGGGTACATCAGAGGCCAAGTAATATCCTTAAAGGAGTTGCAAGGTCTCACCCCCATGACTAGGCTTGACTCTTCTTGTCCTGCCTGTCCCTCCTGTTGAGCATAGAGACAGCCTTCTTACCCACCTCTGACATCTATGTAAATTGGAACACTGGAAAGTGCAAGGGTGTACCACACAAGGTAAAGCCAAGTTCCATTTGATCATTGAAGCCCTTTCTAGATTCCTCTGAAGCCCTCCAGAGCCCTCCAGAGTTATGACTTTCCTTCAGCATCAAGAGTTTCATTCAGAAAGGAACTGGTTTTAAAAGTATATTCATACTGGTATAGGCTTTAACAGTCTCCTCCTGCTGGGATAAGTTTTAACAGTATATTTATACTCACACTTACACTTCTCCAAGCCTTTACTTCAGGATCAGCCTCTACTATCTTTCAATACTCAACTCCAAACCACCTGCATGCTTGGCACACTCATGGGTGATCCCTCCAAAATCTCCAGAACTTTGTCCCATCCCTTGCATTATCTGTCAGGAGATGACTTCCAATGACACCATTACAACCTCATGCTCTTTTGGGCATTCAACCCCTAAGTTGATCTAGTCTTTACATGGTGCAAGCCTCTTACTGCCCCTGGCCTTCTGAGTCACTCCAAGCCACCCCAATGTTCCATGATGTTAATCACTAGCCCCAGTTGCTCAAGACATATGTGCCTAGATTCAACTTTTGACTCCTGATCCTGTCATTCCCCTATTCCTGACTCTGGGCTCTTCAGAACAGCTGTGATTTCCTACTATCATACAGCATCACCAGTCCTCATGGAGCCTTGAATGCAGCTTAGGTTATGGTTTCCTACCCATGAACACCACTCCCTCTATTTTTTCCATTCTTTTCCAGCAGCTGACTCCAGTTCTCTGACACATTGTTGTTACCTGGTAATTCTTAATGGAAAACCATCCCATGTTACTCTGGACTATTCTAACCAACTTCTCATGTGTAGATTTTGCCATTGCAGTCTAAGCATCCTCTAGCTGTTTTCTGGCCCCTTTCTTGACAAGTCACTCCAGGATTATCAATAGGCAGTTATCAACCTCTTGTATCTGTTCTCTACTCCTAGGTGACCCATTTCTGGCTGTCAGTCCTTGCCTTTCAAGACCTGGCCTCCTAAGCATGACAAGTCTATTAAACCTGTACCTCTTGTCTCCCCAACCTCTGGCACCACCCTTCTGTGCACTTCCAATTATTATGACCCCCATTGGATACCTTGTTCTATTTAGAATTTGGAAGCCCCAATACTCTGACCTCCTTCTGCCCACTTCTGCTTTTTTCTGATGCTTCTCTGTCTCTTTTAATTTCACCTCTTCTGCTCAAGCTATCAAACCTCCACATACCCTACAAAGACTGTTGGATTCACTCTGTTAATGCCTAGCATCACCCTCTGCTGGATGATTTGTGTTTACTGATTCTAGGATACCACTAACTCATCTACTGTGGTCCATTGATCCCAGATATTGAGTAGTACCTCATCTGTTTACTGGATAACACATGCCAGCATCCCATGCACCCTCCATAGCTCCATACCACTCTGGTATCAGCTAACTCTGATCTTGAACCACAGTTTTTTGTCATGATCTGGTAGTTACAACTCCATTGCCTAAGTACACAGTTGTTTCTGCATTACTCTGCTCTCTGTAGCAGGCCAGTTTCATCTGTTGATATGCCTACCAGAAAGATACCTCTGTCTACCTCTGACCTTCTCCAAACTTGTAGCATTGGACCCTTTATTCTTCTTTGCCCATGGCACCTCTTCCATCTGTTTCCTTATCCTTGCAGCTAAGATATACCCACCTTGCTGACCAACCAGGCTTCAGAAGCATTACCCCCCTTCCTCTGCACTCCAATGTGCTTCCTGCATTTTATCTCACATGTCAAAAGTCTCTTGCCCTCTCCAGGCATCTCCATTCCTTTCCACCTCCCTGGAAGGCTCACACTTCTATGACTGTGCTGCAAATTACCCTTTCCTTTTCTACTTGCAGTTGTTTGAAATTTTTTTCTGTTCAACATGGATTCCTGCTTGGATTTCCTCTGTATGGTGCTACATTGTTTTATGCACCACCTCCCTATAACCCTGTGCTGTTGGCACTCTCTATCCCCTTATGGGAAACCTGTTTCATGGAATTATCTCTGCATCTCTCCATTTCCTCCAGCTCTTGCTTGGAAAATCCCTGCTCTTCAGGCATTGTTCCTGATGACTCCATTTCTGCTCATGGGTATTTTCTTCTTTTTCTGTATGTTGTCTCAGGATCTGTCCTTCTATTTTCCCTGGGTATTCTTTTCCTGGTAGACATTCTGCTCTTCTGCATCTTCTGGGAATTCTGCTTTTTCCCTGGGTATTCCTCCCCTGGAGATGATTCTACTCTTCTGTGTCTCCTGGAAATGCTGCTTATTTCTTTAGAATACCTTCAAACCCCTCCATTGTTATGCCTTGGGAATCCCTTGTTCTTCCAGCCTTGTTCTGACAACCCCATTACTCTTTGCCTTCAGTTCCCATTCCTTCTAATCTGTTATCTGGGAACTTGTCCTTTCATTTTCCCTGGGTTTTCCTTCTCCTTTGGGGATATTTCTGCTCTTCCTGCATTCCCTGGGAACTCCCTGTTCCTGTGCCCATCCCTTTGGTTGGCCTTTCCTTCCAGCCTCCCTCCTGTCTTTCCAGGTACTTCTGGATAATTTCTGTTTCATGCCTTGTACTGCCCCTGGCCCCTTTGTTTTCTGTCTCCTAGTCAATAATGGGATGTCAACCTTGAGAAGGGGATAGCATCTAGTGACCACACTGATAACCACTGATCACACCTAGCAATCTGGTTATCTAGCACTCTTGCCCTTCCCTCAGTTCCATCACTTGCCCCTCTGACCTCTCTCCAGTCCCTCTCTAGTCCCTTCTGCCACAGTACCCAGGCCACCTGGTCAACTATCTACCTCTTTGTGCAATGATCAGATGTGCTCTGTGCCAATTGCCCCCTCTAACCACCCTTACCACTCATGCAGTGACTAACTCCTACCTATATCAACTATACCCATCTCCAATTGTTTCTAATTATCTCCATCTCTCTCCCAAGTAGCTCACCTCCCTTCCCTTGCTGCAGCACATAGACAATGTGCAATTCAATCAGTATATCTGTCATTTGTGTATACAGGAGGTGAGAGCAGTGAGCAACTCTCAGCAGAATATCCACTCCTCTGGATCCTCTTTGACCACTACTTCACCATCCTCCCACTTGGCCTCAGCCTCAAGGTTGACAGGGACAATCCTTGGTTCCCCTGCCACAATGTATCCAGCCTAATGACCTTCTGCCAGCTTGATCTGGACTAGATTGTGAAGTAGCTTGTTCTGCTCCTTCATCTCTCAGCAAAGGCAACCACCAATCTCTCAAATGGTGTCTGCAACCAGGCAGTCCCCCACAGGCTCTGACCCTCCACCTCCCCCAACTGCTGAACTCCTAGATTGTGTTTGCTCCACCCCTCCAGCTACTTCTCCCATGCCTCTGGTCCCAGATCTCTGTCCTTCTAATGATTATGTAGCATTTCTCCAATCTAAAATCATATGGCTGGCTAACCTCCTCCTTGTACACTCCAGATGTTTGGCCCACATAAGGCCCACCCTATCAAGAAGACAAGGAGCTAGTTGTTCATCAGACCAGTATTGAAGCTCACTGAATAAGGACATCAGGAATGGAATATGTCTTTGACATTTCTGCCTCTATATGCTTTATCAGAATCTCACCCAACTCTGATTTAGCTCTGATCCCTAGCTACATGATGAACTGTCTCACTGGCAATTAGCATGTTTCAGTTCAACTGCCCAAGGTACCACTTGCCTGGTCATGAGATTTCATTTTGACAGGTTATTATAATTTGCAAAAACCTTACTTTCTGAACTTACTCTGCATTTGCTCTGAACTTGTTTACTCAAGGATTAAAGCCTTCACTTTAGTAGTTATTGACACCCTTTTTCATATTCTAATTTCTGGCCCCCCCCAGGTCATTTCCAAATCCCAACCTCTGTTATAAAGACAAACTAGAGTAATTTCTACACTACTCTAGTACCATTATGTCCTCATCCCTTCCCTTCCCACTTCCTCCCAGATCCCCATCCCAAGTTCTGCCACCTCTCTCACCACCTCTTCCTCTTTGCCATCCTCTGGCTTATTCTCCACATCCTCTCTGCTCACCCTCCACATGGGATCAAGAATGTTGACTAGCTGTGCTAGTAGCCAGTTCTCCCTTCTCATCTCCCATACCATCTGGCCCCCCACCTCCCATATGGTTGCTGCCAGCAGGCAATAGCCCTCTGCCACCTGCTTGGCACTGCCCTCTGCTTCTTCTGAGCAAGCCCTTTTTTTGGGCCACTCCTCCTCTGCATTTCTCTGATGCCATTTCCACACCAGTTTCTCCTCCCCTGGGTGTTTGCACCTTGCCTTGGCCTCTTGGCAGGCCAAGCATGACATGGACTTTCCCATGCCCACCTCATACTCCACTCCCCTATTCTCATACCTTCAGCATGCCAGTGCCTCCTCTGCCCTCTGCTTTCCCTTGTCATTGCTAGGCCCCACTTGGGCCTGCACTTGTGCTGCCTAATGATCTTCAGTTGTTCAATCCTCAGGTGAACAACCATGGTACTTATCTTTTCTTGGGCAGCTGCCTCTGCCACCTGCCAGGCCCTCTTGGCCTCCTTGGCCTGCCTTCAGGCAGCCTCCTCTGCTGCCTTCC
This sequence comes from Pulveroboletus cf. rosaemariae, assembly GCA_038089275.1. Classification (NCBI taxonomy): domain Eukaryota; kingdom Fungi; phylum Basidiomycota; class Agaricomycetes; order Boletales; family Boletaceae; genus Pulveroboletus; species Pulveroboletus cf. rosaemariae. Next base: position 3,448 of record JBBPKN010001772.1, on the reverse strand, counting down.
AGGCCTCTTCTGCCCTCCTCTATTCCTCCTCTTTCCTTGCCTTTGCATGCCTCTTGTGCTCAGTGTATTTGACATCACTCAATACCTCATCATTGTTGGCACATTCTGCAATATGTTCTTTGGCCCAGGCCATGATGTCATCAAATGTGGCCATGTTATTGTAATAAAGGAAGGACAAGCTACTATAAAGTCCCTGTTTTTATTCATAAGTGAGCCAAGAAACTCCACTCTTCCACCCCATTGTCACTAAACAAGATTATGTGCTCATTACCTCCATAATTCTCTGCTCTACCCCTGATGTTACTAAAGCATGTGATCACATGCCTATTACCACACTATCTCAGATCACATGTCCACACCCTCCACACCCTGAGCCAACAGCCTTCAAGAATTCAGGCCTAAGGGGGGGATACTGTCATATTCCATACCTCTGATCCAATTCCAACCCCATTCCAACCCAGCTTATGATTGGTCCTTATACCTAGTAAGCTACTCTAGCCCTCTGACTCCCCTTCAGGTAACTCCAGCCCTCTGTTACTATTCCAGTCTCCCCCAGCTATATATGTACACTTTCTGCCCCTTAGTATTATATGCTCCCCTGGGCTTCTGCTCCCACTCTGCCCTATTTCATTTTTAGTCTATCTCTGCTCCAGTTAAGTACTACCCTAGTTCCACTCTGTTGTCTCCAGACCATTCCAGTATAACTCCATTACCATTCCTGTTCTTAGTTACTGTTACCATCATTGTTACTATTTGTCATATCCCAGATCTCTGACTCAACTCTGACCCCATCCTGACCCAGCTTACAATTGGTCTTCATACCTAGTAAGCTACTCTAGCCCTCTGACTCCCCTCCAGACAACTCTGACCCTCCATCACCATTCCAGTCTTCCCCAGCTATGCATGTACACTTCCCACCCCTCAGCATTATATGCTCCCCTGTGCTTTCACTCCCACTCTGCCCCATTCTGCTTCCAGTCTATCTCTGCTCCAGTTAAGTACTACCCTAGTTTCCCTTCATCATCTCCAAACTGTCCCACTATAACTCTGTTACTATTTCCAGTCTCAGTTACCATTATTATCATTGTTACTATTCCTATTCTGTTCCTGTTCCTTGCTTTCCCCTGTTTCATTCTGTCACCCTTCAGTTTCAGTCTGACATAATTGGACATTGTCCTTCCTGACATCTCCATTTGTTTCCTAGATATCTAGATATCTGCTTTGCTTTTGAGTTTGCACTTGTTTTATTTTGTTATACTCCTAGATAGTTCTGCCTTACTAAGGTATAAGTACTGTAGTTTTGTATCTTGTATCTCAGTATGAAGATTGACAAAAACAACAGAAACACCCTTTTGTCATTGTCCTCACTCTGCTTGAGCCCTTGGGCTCACTCTGACCCTCTGGGTTACTCTGGAGTACCTCTGAGGCTACACAATATCCTTGAAGGAGTTGTAAGGCCTCACCCCCCTAACTAGGCTTGACTCTCCTTGTCCTGCCTGTCTCTCCTGTTGAGCATAGAGACAGCCTTCTTATCCACCTCCAACATCTATGTAAATCAGGACACCAGAGAAGTGCAAGGGTGCACCACATAAGGTGAAGCCAAGTCCTGTTTGACCATTGAAACCCTTCCTACATTTCCCCAAAGCCCTCTGAAGTTCTGACCTTCCTTTAGCATCAAGGGTTTCATTCAAAAAGAAACTGGTTAAAAGTATACTCATCTTGATATAGGTTTTAACAGTTCTTTTTTAGTGGGATGAAAGTTTTAACACTATTCCTGTTTCATTCCTATTCCTTGCTTCCCCCTGTTTCATCCTGTTACCCTTTAGTTTCAGTCTGACATGATTAAACATTGTTTTCCCTGATATCTCCATTTGTTTCTTAGATATTTAGACATCTGCTTTGCTTCTGAGTTGCACCTGTCTCACTTCATTATACTCTTAGATAGTTCTGCCTCTCTGAGGTATAAGTACTGTAGCTTTGTATCTTGTACCTCAGTATGAATATTGACAAAAACACCCCCTTGTCTTCATTCTCACTCTGCTTAAGCCCTTGGGCTTACTCTGACCCTTCAGGTTACTCTGGAGTACCTCTGAGATCAAATGATATCCTTGAAGAAGTTGCAAGATCCCACCCTCATGACTAGGCTTGACTCTCCTCATTTTGCCTGTCCCTTCTATTGAGCATAAAGACAGCCTTCTTACCCACCTCCAACATTTATGTAAATCAGGACACTGGAAAGTGCAAGGGTGCACCACATAAGGTGAAGCCAAGTCCTGTTTGATCATTGAAACCCTTTCTAGATTCCTTTGAAGCTCTCCAGAGTTATGACTTTCCTTTAGCATCAAGAGTTTCATTTAGAAAGGAACTGGTTTTAAAAGTATACCCATACTGGTATAGGATTTAACAGTCTTCTCCCACTGGGATAAGTTTTAACACTCACCAAAGGTGCCACAAGCCTGTTCATGATGTCTTCAGGTTACATGCAGTATAACTTCACTGCAGCATAGACAACTGCATGAATGCCACTACATAGCTTTAGCTATGCAATGTATATAAGATATTACATATGTCAAGGATAAAGTAGGATAAAAAAAAGAAATAAAAGAGATACTATAATACTACCTCTTTTCAAGCACAAGGACTCCAGACAAGTCACAACACTTTAGAATCTTGGATATCTGGGATATGTGATAGTCCAATAATGATCCCTTTTTAAAATCTAGCCTGTTACCCATATTCATATACTTGAGTTGTTGATGGGCTAAGCTGGCCATCTTGTACTTGTAAAGAAATGGCTTTGAAAAAATAGTTGCCAGAGCTGCAATATATAGTGGTAGGGCCAGTGTCAAGTCTCTTTAAACTTGAGCACTTGTGCCACTAGCCTTTTCTGGCTTTTTATGGCCTGCTTCCTTAGTCTGTGAGCTCTTTACTGGGTTATTCCTTTCATCCTTGCCCTAGCCCCTATTTGATTAGTATTTTCCTGCATTCTGCCTCCTCTATTGCTCCTCTTGGCTTTTATCACAAGTCAGAGTTGTAACAGGTGAGACAAGAAGCATCAAGTCTAGTCATGATAAAAGCAGGTCCTTAGAATTCCCTTAGAGAGATCATTCAGGCCTGAAGGGGCTCTGAAGTTAACTGGAGGATTAGAGGGTAAGCTGGGTAGCTTGGTTAGAGTGAGGATGAAGACAAAACAAGGATATTCTTTTGTTGGTATTCAAACTAAGGTATAGGATACAGAACTACTGTACTTATATCTTAAAGGAACAGATTATCTAAAGAAGAAAGGAAGATATAAAAGAAGTTATCTCAGAAGTGAAGTTGAATGCCAATATAACCTGGATATGAATAAATATGTCAGAGGAGACAATGTTCAATAATGTTAGACTAAAACTGAATAATGGCAGAAAAAGGCAAGGGAAAACAACAAACAGGAACAGGAACAGTGATA
>JBBPKN010001771.1:0-12499 GCA_038089275.1 Pulveroboletus cf. rosaemariae | reverse complement strand
CAATGGGTTGAAATCCTCATGGAAGACTATTTTACTATTATCTATAAACCTGGGACTTCCAATGAATGCACTGATGTGCTCTCTCATTGTATAAATCATGATACTATTGATCAAAAACCCAATAAACAAGTTATTGTTCTTTCTCCTTCATGCTTTACCCCTTTATTCACCTACTCTGTTCTTCTCCTCAATATCTTTTTGTTGAATGTCATTATGGCCACTATTTCTCTTCTGGAGGATAATCTTTCAGGGTTGTCTTATAATGCTAATGAAGAATATTTAATGCATCAAGAGTCAAATATGATATTCATTTCAGAAGAACTACATATGGAAGCATTAAGATTGTGCCATGATTTTCCCATAGCAGGTCATGGGGGTTAACAAAGAACACTACATATATTACAAAGATATTTTTACTGGCCATCTATAACAAAAGACACTTTTGAATATATTAAATCCTGCCAAGCATATTCCCTCATGAAGGGGTTACAAAAAGCACCAGCAGGCAAACTTCTTTTACTTTCTATTTCCTCTGTACCCTGGAAAGACATTTCTACAGACTTTATTACAGGATTACCATTATCAAATGGTTTTAATGCTATTCTGGTAGTAGTTGATTGATTTTTAAAGAAAGTTGTTTTTATTCCATGTTCATCTTTAGCAATATCTTTCTCTGATTTAGCTAAATTATTTAGGGATCATATATGGTGTTATCATGGATTATTTTTATCCATTATTTCAGACAAAGGTCTTTAATTCACTTCAGCTTTCACATAGGATCTCTGTTTATCCTTACAAATTTCACAAAAACTTTTAATCCCTTTCCACCTTCAAACTAATGGGCAGATAGAGCATATTAACTGGGAGCTGGAGCAATACCTCTGACTATTTATAGCCAAGAATCAGAAACAATGGGCAAATTGAATTAAAATGGCAGAATTTTTCCATAACAATGCCTTTTTATCTGCCATTTAAAATACCTCTTTTACTCTTATAAAGCATTATTGCCTGCAATTGAATTTTACTCAAGAAAATCCATCACATGCATTTTGTTATAAATAACAAGTTCAAAAGTACAAGAGTCACATGCTCATTACATAATCATGAGAATCCTATATCATACAAGAACAAACCCTAGAATATGGTTAAGTCATTATTCAGAGTTTCCCCCATTTTAATTTGAATTATGCTTATAGATTAAATCTAGCATCTTAGATAATAAATGCTCTCCCAATCTAATCTCCAATGAATCTGAATCTAGATCTAGATGAGAATCAGATCTGATTATGGCAGATTTCTAAATAAGATCTTCTTAGCCTTATGATTAAGAGCATGTTTTAATCTCCATTTATTCTGAACTCTAACACTTTCATTTCACATAGCCTCTTCATATATACCTCTTTCACATGATTCATTGGTTATACTCTCAGTCAGCATACTCTATGCCCAATTCCCTTATTTAGATTATTTAGCCCTTTATCCTGATGGTCTATGTACCATACTCAAAGATATATAAGTAGGTAGTTTCTTGATTAAGACTTCCCAGCCTTAATCACCTGTTAATATACTCTAGTTGGTAATTTTGCCAATATATGGATCATTTAGGCAGTCTGGCTTCTTAGAGGTTTCTTCTTCCTCTAAGCCTATTGTTTTGTCATTTATACTATCAATCTGAAACTAATTCTGAATTCACATCAACTCCCAGGGTAAGGTTAGAGTTAGTAGAGTCTAATACAAGTTAGTCTACAATATATTTGCTAAAGATCTTAAGGCAACACATCAAGAAACACAGCAGGCAATTATGCAAGCATAGAAAAGAATAAAGCAAGTGAAAAAGAAAAAATCAGATGCTCCATAATATCAAATCAGATAAAAAGTGTGATTGTTCATGGAGCATATGAAACTTTTTTATTTTTTCAAAAAAATTTGGTTCTTATATTATCCAAAATATCATGCCTAATGTGGTAAATTTTCTTTTTCCAAAGAAAATTCATATTCATTCTATGGTTAATATCTTGAAAGTCAAACCTTTTTATAATATACTTTTCCAGCAATCAATTATTTGACCAGATTCTGTTTGAAATATGTTCTTTGCATTGACTGATCTGGACCAGAAATCTTCTCAGTGTACACTAATGACAAGCAAAACCTTTGAATGTAGAGGATTTGGAACTAGACAAAGAATATAAAGAGACTTGAACTTGAAAAAGCACAAAAGGCTCAAGTGTGCAAAACTGGAAAAATCCAGGCTAGCACTCTTCCCTTTATATATTGCCACAAGATATACACATACCATGTCAAATGGGCTAGCCCTAAACTAATGTATAGTAAGCCAACCAATAGCAATAAAGAAGCAGGGATCTAGAAATACACATGATAAATATAAGGTATGATCTCATAGTCTAGACTAGTGAAATGTGAAGATGTGAAATAATCACATGATGTGACAATGTAAAAAGTGAACATAGTGTCAGAAATGGAGAAAATGTAAAAAAATGTAAAAATGTATTATAATACTGTTTATGTTACTAAAGATTGGAAGGCCAAATGAAAAGTGTCTTATATCATTGATTCTTGTCTTAACAAGGGGAAACTTGAATATTTGATTCATTGAAAAGGTTATGATAAAACAGATCACATATGGGAATCTAGCAATTATTTGGTTAATGTGTCACTGTCATATCCCATGCCAATGGGTCAACTCTGCTACATCTCTGGTACAACTCTGGTTACTTTCATGCTTTAAGCTGCATGTTTCCTAGTTCCCTTTACCACCATCTTTTCCCATCTAATGATTGATTACAACTTTACCTATGCTAACTCTGTACTATTCCAATACAACTCTGTAGTTCCTCCAATCTCACTTTCTATTCCTGTTTCTTTGTGCCATGCTTCTCCCTGTCATCATTTAGTTTCAGTTTGACATTATTTGATGTTGTCTCCTCTGACATCTCCATTTGTATCCAGAATGCATTGGCACCTGCTTTGCTTATAAGACAACTCCTTTCATATCTCTGTTCCCTTCTTAGATAATCTGCCTCTCTGAGGTATAAGTACTGGAGCTCTGTATCTTGTACTTCAGTTTGAATATCAACCATAATATGACATTACAATCCCCTTAGACCCCTTCTACCTCATGACTTGACATCATACCCTACCCTAAGTCCCCCAACTTACTCCATGACTTGACATCATACCTCTTGTTGGGAAAAGCCCTATGGCCTATCCTGAACCTCCAATAGTCTCTGACCCCTCTGTAAATCAGGGCACTTGGTACCAGCATAAGGGCACACCATATAAGGTAAAGCCAAGCCCCATCCACTCTGGAGTTATCCAGAGTACCCTGGAGTACATTGCAACATTTATAATAGTATATTCAAACTCCCACTTGTGCTGGTACTGCTATCATGTCTATCCATGTAACCAGAGCTCGCTTTCATGCTGTTCTAGATCAGTTCAAGAGTTTCTCTGCTTATCACACACCAGGCTCAGCCTCACAGGCTCCTGCTCCCTTCCACTCATCCACACCTAGTGCTTCAGTTGATGAAGCCCCTGATGGTTCCAAGGCTTCTTAACCTCCCCACACTCCTGACAACCATGGTGCCCAGCCAAGAGTACCAGATGAATCCAGAGATGACCCCTCTGATGAGTATTCTGATATTCTAAAGGATGACCCTGAACCTTTTCCAGACCCTGAACCTATTCCCATTCACCATGACACTATCACCAATCTCACTAGTGCCATTCATGGATTAGCTCACTCTTTCCATCATACCCCTGAAACATCACAGCATATCAAAGTATAGGAACTGGACCAGTTTGATGGAACTGATCTCTGGAAGCTCCACATTTTTCTGGTGTAATGCAAATTAAATTTCCGGGATCATCCCAAAGCCTTTGCCAATGACTGAGCCAAGGTCACTTATGCTCAGTCCTACCTTAAGAGCATGGCATTGGAATGGTTTGAGCCTGACCTCCTCCTTACTGAAGATCCTAACTTCCACCCCTTGTGGATGGACAATTATAAGGAGTTCATTCAGGAACTCCAGACCAACTTTGGATCCCATGACCCAGTCAGAGATGCAGAGCACCAGCTAGACCAGTTGACTATGAAGGATAGTCAACAAATCAACAAATATATAGTTGAGTTTAACAGAATTGCATCTCAAGTCCAGGGTTATCAAGAAGGAGCCCTCTGCCACTATTTCTATAATGGTCTTCCAGACTATATCAAAAATGACCTTTCCCATGTTGGCAAGCCACCAACACTCATTGAGCTGCACCAGCTGGCTCAGACCATTGATGCTCATTACTGGGAGCACAAATCCAAAATCAGCTGACAAGGAAAGCCATCTCATCCATCCAAGTTCTCTGATAAATCCACTGTATCCTCTGCTTCAACCTCCAGCCCTAATGAATCAAGGAACAAGTCAGCTACTTCCTCCAGCTCCTCCAAGTTGACCATTCCCCAGAAACAGGACTTATTATCCAAGCTTGGTAAGGACAGTAAGCTCACTACTGAAGAACACAAGCATTGACTGGAGAATCACCTCTGTTTGTTCTGTGGTATTGTGGGGCATATAGTAAAGGACTGCCCCAAGTCTTTCTCTAAAGTGGCCAAAGCTTGTGCTGCCAAAACCTCTGCTCCAGAAATCAAACCAGAGGCCTCTGTCTCAGAGGTGAAAAAATAGTCTGCAGCCTCCATGACTCTGCATGGGCTGGAGGTTGCATTGATTTTTCCCATGCTTTACTGGAGGTTAGACTTAATGCATCCATTCTTTTAGATAATGCTTCACTTATGTCTCTTGTCACCCTTGTTTCACAAGAAATTCCTCTGTTTTCCAGCCTGATTGACTCTGGTTCTTCAGATTGCTTTGTAGACATCAAGTTAGTCAGTACTTACAATCTTCCAACTTATTCCATTCCTCTGTTGCAGCTCCAACTTTTTGATGGCTCTTCTAATTCTATGGTTATAAATGCCATTGATCTTTCTGTTTGTTTTGAAACTGGTGATATCACTCTGATGATGTTCTATGTTACTCTGTTGAATGGATCTAGTTCTCTTGTTGTAGGACACAACTGGCTTGCCCACTACAATCCATGGATTAACTGGGTATCAAGTCATATCTCATTCCAATTATCTGAATCAAACATGCCAAATGCCCCTGAGCTCACCTCTGCAGCCTCCAGTTTCTCTGACCCAAGCTGACTCTGAACCTGATTCACCATGTTCCCCTGAATCCAAATCTCTGTTGATTGAGCTACACAACTCATCAGTATTTGCACATACCTGTAGCCTTGATGGCTCAGTCCCATTCTATCTGCAGCTTCAATTCCTGGAGAGTCATCTCCATTCTGCTTCTGTTGCTTCTCCTCCAGCCAACCTTTCTGGCATTCCTCAGGAATACCATGACTTTGCTGATGTGTTTAGCAAAAGCAAGGCATCTACTCTTGCCCCTCACTGCAAGTTTGACCTGAAGATTGATCTGGAAGAAGGCACCTCACCACCTGTTGGCACCACCTATTCCCTGTCACCCTCTGAGCTTGAAGCACTCAGGACTTTCCTAGATGAACATCTTGCTACCAGTTTTGTCCAATCCTCTGCATTCACTCATGCTGCCCCTGTCCTCTTCATCCAAAAGAAGGATGGATTCCTCTGGTTGTGTGTAGATTTCTGAGGACTCAACAAGATCACAAAGAAATACTGCTACCCCCTTCCGCACATCTCCAATCTCCTTGATGCTCCAAGCCACACAACCATCTATACCAAACTTGACCTTAGGCATACTTACCATTTAGTTTGCATTGCTGAGGGCATTAAGTGGAAGACCTCCTTCCATATGCACTATGGCTCCTATAAGTGGCTTGTCATGCCATTTGGGCTCACCAATGCCCCTGCAGCTTTCCAGTGGTTCATTAATTCTATTTTCACCAATCTTCTTGATGTTTTAGTAATTATTTATTTGAATAATATTCTAATTTTCTCTGCTGACTGGACATCTCATATCAAGCATGTCCACAAAGTCCTCTGCTGCCTCCGGAAGCATGGCCTCTTTGCCAAATCTGAGAAATGCAAATTCTATACCAATTTCACTGAGTATCTTGGGTACCTGCTCTCTTCTTCCAGGTTCACAATGTCCCCTGAAAAGGTTCAATCCATTCTGGATTGGCCCAAGCCTTGCAAGATTAGGGATATCCAGTCCTTCCTTAGTTTTGCTAACTTCTATTGCCACTTTATCCAGGGCTACTCCAACATTATCATTCTCCTGACTTGCCTTACCCACAAGTCTGCTTGTTGGGATTTCAACACTTCTTGTCATGCTGCTTTCCAGCACCTCAAGGATGCTTTTACTTCTGCTCCAATTCAGACCCATTGAATCTCCAATGCTCCTCTCATTGTTGAGACTAACACCTCTGACTACACAATTGCTGGAATCCTTTCACTCCAGTGCCTGGATAATGAGGTCTGCCCTGTCGCTTTCTATTCACATATGCTCACTGTGCCAGAACTCAACTATGATATCCATGATAAGGAGCTTCTTGCTATTTTCACTGCATTTAAGACCTGGCATTATTACCTTGAAGGCTTCAATTCTTTAGTAAATGTCATTACTGATTACAAGAACCTGGAATATTTCACTACATCTAAACTTCTGACCTGCCAGCAAGCCTGGTGGTTGGAGTTTCTCTCTCAGTTTAATCTGATTATCCATTTTTGCCCTGGCCATTTAGATACTAAACCTGACACTTTAACTGGATGATGGAACATCTATCCCAGAGAGCAGAATAGCAACTATGCTCTCATCAATCCACATAACTTCTGGCCCATGTTCATGTAGGAACAACTCATTGTGTCCCTCCAGGCTTCCTCCCTAGCATCTCCAGTATTCTGGTCTGCATTCCTCTTTGACATCAAAACTCTCCATTATGACATCATCTCAGCACTCCCTTCTGACTCCACCACCTCTACCCACTGTTCCAGTATCCTCTCATTCAACTCTCATTGGTCTAGAGACCCAGGAGGTTTCTTGCATCTGGACAACTGCATCTATGTCTTCAATGCTTCAGATCTCTGCCTCTGGGTCCTCTGCTACAAGCATGATTACCCCTTATCTGGACACTTTGGTCAGAATTGGACACTGGAGCTCATTTGCCAAGAGTATACCTGGCCTGGCATTTGAGCATTCATCAAGGAATATGTTTCTTCATGTATAGCTTGTGCCTGTGCCAAGGTACCCCATTACAAACCCTATGGTTTCCTCAAGTAGCTTCCCATTCCAGAAAAGCCATGGAATTCCATTTCTATGGATTTCATCGAACAGCTCCTGGCTTCCTCTGGTCACTCCACCATCCTCATTGTTGTAGATCATCTATTGAAGCAGTGTGTCTTTATCTCTACAGATAATAAGGTGACCTTCCCAGAGCTTGCTAAACTCTTCTTACTCCATGTGTTCTTCAAACATGGAGTTCCCTTCCACATTACCTCTGATCAAGGTTCCAAGTTTATTTCCCATTTCTTTCATTCTCTGGGTCAAGCCCTCAATATTCATCTCCACTTCACCTCTGGGTATCATCCAGAGGGTGATGGTCAAACCAAGTGAATGAACCAAACCCTGGAGCAGTATCTACACATTTATTGCAATTATTAGCAGAACAACTGGTCCAAACTCCTGCTCCTTGTGGAGTTTGCTTATAACAACACCTCTAATGCTACCACAGGTGTTTCCCCTTTCTTCACAAACAAGGGCTACCATCCAAACATCTCCATGCACCTGGAATGTGATCTCACATCTACCTGAGCTTGAGAATATGTTATTGACCTCAACTCTCTCCATGCCTTCCTTTATGAAGAAATAGCTGCTGCCCAAGTCAGATAACAAGGACCTGCAGATGCCTGACAATCTCTGGCACTGGACTTTAAAGTAGGTGACCAGGTATTTGTCAGGGCTAAGTACTTCAGGACTACACAGCCATCCAAGAAATGTGCTGAAAAAAACTTAGGTCCTTATTTCATTATCGCTCAGGCAGGCTCACTGTCCTTCATACTCCATCTTCCAGAGAATATAAAGTCCATTCATCTGGTCTTTCATGTTTCTCAACTTGAACCCTTTATTCCCAATGTGATTCCAGATCACTGTTATGGTGTTGATCTCTGAATGACCCATTCTAACCCTAAACAGTCTGCCTTGAGAGAGTGCATTAGTTTTATTGTCAGATTCAGTTGGAATAGAATGAGGAACAATGTAGTGGACTCAGGGTAGCAAGGCCTGAGAAGCCATCACAATGTTAGGAGGGAATGCCTATATTGTCAAGGCACTAGATGATGTACAAAATAACAAAGTGGTTAAGGCTGGGGAGCCAAAACCAATGAACTACTCTGCTATTTATACTAAGCCCAGATGTGCACAGATCACCTCCAGGGTACAGGGAAACACTAAATAAGGAAATAGGGCATAGGGTGTGCTTACTGAGAATATGACCAATGGACCATGCAGATAAGGGGTGTAGAATGGAGAGGCTATGTAGAATGGAAGCAAGGGTCTAGGGTAAGTGGAGATTAGATCATGCTCTCTACCATAAGGCTGAGGAGATTCCATCTGGATCTCTGCCACAGATCAGATCCATTAATCTAGATCAGATGTCATCTAGATCTGATTAGGAGATACCTTCATCTGAGATACTAGATCCAACCCTATAAGCTGTGCCCAAACCCAAGGGGAAACTCTTAAGAAACAACTTAACCATATTCTAGGGTTTATCCTTGTTTGGCAATAAAGTCTCACAGTCATGTGCTTGTCATGTGACTCTTCTGCTAGCAAATGTTACATTCATAACAATTGCATGCAACCACCCCAACCACCAGTTGAGATCAACAGTAAACCAGAGTTTGAGATCTCCGAAATCCTAGACTTAAAGATAGATTATAGATGAAGGAACTGCAAATTACTATATTTGATTAAGTGGTTAGGTTATAAGGATACTAATAAGGAGACCTTGTGGCTCCTTGCCACTGAATTAGGGCACACTTTCAAGATCATTGTGAAGTTTCATTTCCATTACCCAGACAAACCTGGGCCATCTTATGATTAACCAACTGTGTAGTGGATCTAGTGATCTAGTCACAAGATCCTCTACCTATTCTAAGATTGCCTTTTCAATCTTCTTGTCTACCATGGAAATTTTGCCAACCTTTACACAAAGTTCCAACAGCTCCACTGCCACCTTGTCCACCTCCCCATTCTCACTTCCCAAACTCCTGGCTTCTCTGATCTCCTCCACCCATGCCTTTCTCAATGCATCAACCAGCTGCCTCAGCAGCTGGTTCTTGCATTTTGCCTCCTGTCATACCTTTCTGCTTACCTCCTTTATTGATGCCTCCATCAGGCAACAGCCCTCAGCCACCTGCCAAAGACCCTCCTCTGTCTCCTCTAAGTCTGCCCTACTATTGAGTACCCCTTTCTCTTTTACCTTCCATCTTTACTTCCTCTCCAACTTCTCCTGGCCAGGGCAGTTATACCTCACCTTTGCCTCTATACAAGCAAGGCATAATGTCAACTTGCCCAGGCCCACCTGGCACTCCAGCCCCCAGTTGTTGCACCTCTGGTACTCTGATCCCTCTTCCACTCTTCTCTTGCCATCAACACTACTTGACCCTACCTGGGCTTGACAAAGCTCCTCCACCTAAGCCAGTTTTAAGTGCTAGGTCCTAACCACATTCCCAGTACTCACCCATTTCCAGACTGCTGCTACTGCTTTTCAAGCCTCCTCTGCTTTTTTCCATGTCTTCTCCTCTTTCCTCACTTTTCCCTGCTGCTTCTGCTTAGCATACTTTATATTGCCAAGCTCCTCTTCATCTTCAATGCACTCCTCCAGGTGCTCATCAGACTAGGTGTGAATGTCAGTAAATAAAGACATGATGAGAGGAACTCATGTGGAAGTCTCTGGGATGGTATTTGCTTTTATGGATCTCTGGCCAGCTAAACCCCAATGCCTGCTCTGCTCACTTATTCATCAAGAGCACATGCTCCACAGCCTTCAGGGGTTCAGGCCTTAAGAGGGGAATACTGTCACATTCCATGCCAATAGGTCAACTCTGCTATGTCTCTGGTACAACTCTGGTTGCTTTCATGCTTTAAGCTGCATGTTTTCTAGTTCCCTTTACCTCTGTCTTTTCCTACCTAATGATTGATTACAACTTTACCTATGCTAACTCCATACCATTCTGATACAACTCTGTAGTTCCTCTGACCTCACTTTCTGTTCCTGTTTCTTTGTGCTGTCCTTTTCCCTATCATCATTTAATTTCAGTTTGACATTATTTAACATTGTTTCCTCTGACATCTCCATTTGTATCCAGGATGCATTGGCACCTGCTTTGCTTATGAGACAACTCCTTTCATATCTCTGTTCCCTTCTTAGATAATCTGCCTCTTTGAGGTATAAGTACTGAAGCTCTGTATCTTGTACCTCAGTTTAAATATCAACCATAACACAACATTACAATTCCCTTAGACCCCTCCTGCCTCATGACTTAATGTTGTACCCTACCCTAAGTCCTTCAACTTACTCCATGACTTGATATCATATCTCTTGTTGGGAAAAGCCCTATAGTCTATCCTGAATCTCCAATAGTCTCTGATTCCTCTGTAAATTGGAGCACTCAGTACCAGCATAAGGGTGCACCACATAAGGTGAAGCCAAGCCCTGTCCACTTCAGAGTACATTGCAACATTTATAACAGTTACAAGCAATGGCTAGTTTTTATTGCAATTATTCTTTAGCTCCTCAAAAGATTTGCACACTTTCTTTGGCCCACTTTTATTTCCAATTCCATTTTTATGAAAACTTCACTTCTTTATCTGCTTTACCTTAGTCTTATCTGGAATTTGAGATCTAAAAACAGGGTAGTATTATAATTTTATTTTATTTTCACTGTGTTTTTAATCCTTTTCTGACTTTTTATATTGTCATATCACATGATCTTTTCACATTTTTACTATTTTACTTCTTTACATTTCACCTTTTCATATTTCACACCTTCACATGGTCACAGTTCTAGCCTGCTCTAGACTGTGACATTAGCACTTATATTATATGCATGTATTTCTAGATTCCTGCTCCTTTATTGCTATTGGCTTGCTTACTATACATTAATTTAGGGCCAGTCCATCTTACATGGTCTGTGCACATTTCTGTAGCATATATAAAGAAGAGATGCTGGACTAGGTAATTCCCAGTCTTGTACACTTGAGCTCTCTATTGCTTTTACAAGTTCAAGTCTTCTTTTATCTTTGCCTAGTTCTGTTGGCTTTAAGTTCAAAGCCTTCACTCAGCAGTAGTAGTAGAGCACCCTTAGGCCTCAGAAGCATCAGAAATTCTGCACATTAGATTTGTGCTTTAGAAAAAAATATTATAAAGAGTTCTAATAACAGTTGTTATGGACTGGCTTGCATAGGCTCTACACCTAACCCTAACCCAGACTGCCTTGGAGTTGTAGCAGACTCAAAGTTGGATTCAAATATAAAAGTAAAGGATAAATAAATGCCTAACCCTAGATAAGGTAGAGAACTTAGGATAGGAAGATACTTAGGGTAGCTAGGCCTAAGGAGCAAAGAAGAACACCTGGAGTATTTATTGAGATAACTAGATGTCTAAACAAACAAGTGCTCAAAGCTAGGAAGCTAAAAGCTATATAAGCAGCCTATTTATACTATTTAGGGTGGTGCACAGACCACCAAGCCTACCAGGGATAAATATGAATATGAAAGTAGAGCATAGGGCATAGGTAAAGGGTATGACTAAATGGCCATGTATATCAAGGGTCTAAATGGAAAAGAAGCATAGAAATGAAAGGGAAGACTGCAGAGTTAATAGATATGAGTATAGTATCTTAGCCTTAAGACTGAGGAGATCCCATCTGAATCTTTGCCACAGATCAGATGTTATCTAGATATGATCAGAAGATACCATCATCTAAGATCTGCTAACTAATCCTGTGCTAATCCTTTAGTTGAGGTATACTCTGATAAAACTAATCATAGCCTAGAATTATACTCATTCTGGCATAGGAGTCTTATGATCACATGATGAGCATGTGACTCTTGTGCATCTGAACTTGTCATTTATAACAACAGTAGACTTGCCAAGATCAGTTTACTGGGCAATAAAGCAAGTAAAATAGCCATAAAAAGTCAAAAAAAGGATATTTTCCTTTTGAGCAGAGAAGATAGGATATATAGTAAATTATAGAGTTGTGGCAGCATTGGATGTGATTATATAGCACTGGATGCACTGCTCTGTAACTATTAAACACTACCTAATAGACTGTGTGCATTGCCATTAGACTATTTTTGCATTTCTGTTACATAGCAAGATAATTGACCCTGAGACACAGATCTTGTGTGTCAAACTACTGAGAGCTTCTAAGGCCTGAGGGTGCTCAAATACTACTGAGAATGAAGGCTTTGGGCTAGAGCCAACAAAACTAGGCAAAAAATAT
>JBBPKN010001770.1:0-12503 GCA_038089275.1 Pulveroboletus cf. rosaemariae | reverse complement strand
CCAAACGCAATCGTTGCACAAACCTAATGAACTGATATGAGCAGCTCGGGTGCGGAGTGTCTAACAACAATGACCTACCACGTCGATACCACCCTCGCCAGTCCCACCGGTCTCCCACTCTTTCAGTGTCTTGGTCAACGTTTTTGGACTATTTACCGCTATCACTGTCACGGACACCTACGTTCAGTTCTTAACTACTTACCTGATCCCTCGATGATATGGTCGGGCGTTCAATCCCTTTCCATTAAGGTAGCTTGAAAGCTCGTCACACATCCCCCGTTTCCGACAATATATGATGCCAGACGATGGGCGGTTCCGACGTCGATGCAATGCCATGATGAATTCCAAGATGTCTTGCATTAGATAGAAAGTCTCCGGGGCCGACTTATAGCGCACCTAACGAGCTCCGCCTGTCATTGACTGAGAATAAAGGATAAAATAGACCAACACACTTCATAAAAGAGGTTTGTACGATTAAATGGATGGACAGCTGTAAAAAGTTTGTCTTCGATCATCTTGAGACTTCGGATGATATCTCGTTGAACGCTGACAGAAAGTGAGTCGTGGAAAGATAACTCGACAGGTTAGCGATCACGTTTTGGTTGCAGTCGCCGTTAAAGCCATGATTGGAACACTTGGAAAGCGTTCGCGGAAAGAACCGAGTTTGCGATACTCTTCTCTAAAGTCGTGGCCCCACTCCTACCGCACGATAAATGGACGAGAGATAAGATGCGTGGAGGTAACCTCACGGAGATACAATGTGCCTGGAGGGCCGTTTAAGTCAGTCCAACCATACTCTATCGAGTCATACCTCGTCAATGACAAGCCTATTCAGCTGACCATTACTATAAACGATGGTGAGCATTCGCATGAGGTCTTGTGTACAAAGCTTCTCAGGAGTTGCTGAGAGGGACATGTCAGGGGTAACATCGCACAAAACAAATGCTCTAACTATAGAATAGACGATTTTTTGGTTGCCTCGAAGACAAATCCCTCATAATCTAGGAGATTCGACTTGCTTTGTCACAGAAGATACGTGAATATAGATATACGTACCTCAACTTTCTCTCCCTTGGTCGTTTCAGACGTTAGCGAGACCGCGGGTATTCCCTTGCTGCGGAGATAGGTTACTTCTGTAGAGGTGTTAGCGAGGAACAAGGCAAGGGGTCAAATGTGATTACGGTTCTTCATAAGGGCTGCTTGACACCTAAGTCAACCAGCAAGATATGGATACCGTGACTCTCACCAAGGAGAGGAGAAACAATAACTGCGACACCACACTGGTACACAGACGCTAATTAATGACCCGAAAGTGCTGTGGAGTGACCTACGTCCTGAGCAATAGCTGGGAGTTGAAAACAGAGACTCTATCAAGCTAATTACGTGAAGTAATTAATCTACGTCTCTGGGAAGCTGACCTTTCCCATGCCTGTTGGGGCGAGAACAAAAACGTCTGCGCCTGTATGAAACACTCATCCAGGTTCGAATCACGCGGCATTATAGCAAGCTCACCTGAGACAGCGGCCTCGATAACCTCCTTCTGTTTCCCTTTATATCCTGAGAACCCGAATTCTAATTTGATCGGTATAGTAGTACAATGTGATCAATGCAGGATACTCACTTTCGGCTAACACTCTGGATGCATGGAGGTATGAGCAACGGGAGGAGAAAACATATTGACGGACCTGTTACAATTCGCCATTAGCTTTGACACCGTCAGACTTGGTTCAAACTGCTTCTCGTCATCACTGTCCCTTCCTCGCGTCGGTGAACTCGCTGGAACGAGCACAACACCAGTGGAGGCTGTATGCGCTCGTTCCTCCTCGATGTAATCAAGTACATCGTTATCACTTTCGCCATCTTCGATGAGTTCTGGGTCATCAATGGAGTACAAGTACGCGTCGTAGTCGTCCATGGTGGCAAAAACAAGTTCACGACGCGCTAGTCAGTACGCGATCACGTGATTTTGTAGTATTTAGACCATGGATGGTGCGTTTACTTTACCGACCTTCACCGACCTCTCTCCTTTCTTGTATTGCATATGGGACTACGACAATGACTACTCGCTTTCTATGGAAAACGTCGCTCACGGTACCAGGACGGTTTCTCGAAACATGTTAAAAATTTAAGCTAATTTCAAGCTAGCTATTAAACTTTGGTAATGGTGAATACTCATTCAACTCATGGAACTGCGCTTTAAACATCATTCCTTCATTAATAGGTCCTCCGATCATGACTTCCACCTGTCCACAGTCTCAAGCAACTGTTTCCCTTCCTCTCTCACCACAACCAGGGACATGGGGTGGATAAGTAATCTTAGAGGAGGGTCTTCTAAGTGGGCAACCCTGTACGCCACCTTAGTAAATTTCTCGGGACCGACTAGGATTGCTTCATCAGGGTGTGCGTAAAGGTGTGCCATTTCATTGTCGGTGATGAAGGGTCCGTGTACGCTAGTGCAGAATCGTTGGTGTAACGTCTCGTACGAAACGGTCCCGTTCAAGGGTGGTTACCTGACAAGACAACATGATCATGCGTGTCAGTAGGACATCAATGATGATTTTGACCTAGATGACGATTGGTTTACCTTGATGTTCCAGTCAGGGTGAAGCTCCCGTGCGATGCCCTCGCTTAGAGCTTCCAGAGCTATCCATTACCCAAATCAATTTCTTTGGGGATCGTTCGCAGGATTGTGACAACATATCAAATTTGCTGCCATACACGTCAACTTTTATGAACGGACTTGTCTTGCGGTCACCCACCCCACACAATAGTATGTGATCCTGGCCAACGATTCCAGCCAAGGATGACACTTGAAGCAGTCGTCCCCCAATCGGATTATTCACCTCGCGGAAGAACCTCGCCGCTTCCCTAGTCACATTCGAAGCACCCCAAAAATTTAAATCAAAATTCACCTCAAACATATCCCGCACAACACTGTCGGGTGTCCCCTTACCTTTGCAGTCACACTATGTCTAGCATTGTTCGCGACCATATCGATGCGACCAAATGTTTCCCGACTGGCAGCAAATGCAGCAGTGACCTCGGCAGGTATGGTGACGTCAGTCCTGAGGACCAGGAGTGTGTCTGGGTGTTTTGCTGCCAAGTCGGAGAGAAGTTCGGACTTGCGTAGGGTAGCGATGACTTCGCCATTTTGCTGCATAGTCATAGAAAGACCAAGGGGCCGTAAGAACAGCCGGTAACTGGGTGGGGTAAGACGGGAGAGCTTCTTTCTTGGAGGCACTCACTAAACCAGGTTGTTGTCTCTGATGACATCAGGACTGAAAGGCAAGGGAGATGTTTCAGTTGATGTATCCCGTTAAGCACAGTCGCACTTGTGTGCAGGGCCTGGGGTGTCAAGGAACAACCGAGGGCTATTGAAGCTGCGTGGTCGGAGTCGGGTGGAATCAAATTTATAGTGAGGGTACTTGATCTCTTATTATACCACTGTATATCGTGCTGTCGACCTATGGGGCGGCCACAATAGGGGACTTGAAACAGTCAGCCAGTCAGCCAGCAAAGCTGGCCTGCCTCCTAATTTGGAATGTATTGTTATATGTAGCTAACATTGACCTCTTGTGAAATGAATTCCTACCTGACTTGGAGAATTGAATGAGCCTGTTTAGCCAGATCTCCCGTTTAGACAGATGAAGTCTGCTGAATCGAGAATCGCAAAACTAGATTATAATGACTGTATCTCTAATCCCATGGAAGAGTCACTGAACTCGGGTCACTGAGCATATCGCTCCGATATGGCATGCATCCCCAGCCAGGTAGTGATTCAAATATCACCCCAGAGGGCCTATTATCATTCAGCACTGAAAGAATAACTCGTCTTGGGTTCAGTGATATAGGTAGGTGGTATGACGCGTGCGAAAGCTCCCTTCAGGGGACTTGACCTGCGTCCCAGGGCTACTTGCGTGAACTACTATCCCAACCGTTATGGGCAGGGGAACGTTGTCAACAGGAGTCTCCTGCTCAACTCAGGGCATACATCACGTGACCCAACATTCGATAAGCATCAACGAATTAGCTGACGTGGAAGTCACGCGAGAACAGGCATCAAGCACGCTGTCAGAGTGGTGTAGGTAAGAACATAGAGAACAGCGCTATACCATGAGATGCAAAGTTGCAACGAAGGGTGCGTCATGCGCGTGGGAGGCAAGTTCAAACACCACACAGGCCCGTACTGTTTTTTTTTATATTCCAAGGTTTTTTTTTTTCAAGTCCAGGCATACAACATTTGGAAAGGTACGTCTGAAATCGAATCGAATCTTTTGTATGTGTGTTATCTGCCCTTGCCTGTCCTATTGATCGACGCTCTCTTGAGCGAGGAGTCCCGGCCAACTCTTGCAGGACAGAACTGTGAATCCTGGGCTAGATGATGCATCCTAGAGTTTACCCACCAGGAGCGCTCACTCCAGCAACATCACACCTTGCCTCATTTCTCTGTCCCGCGTCTCCTAGCGACTGCTCGAAGATGCCCTTGGTGGACAGTACCATGTAATATACTCAGTCACGAAGGCTGATAGACGCGAGGACCTCAACAGACGAAATCGGGCTGGAATGACTTCTCACGGGCCCGGGCGGGCTCATCGGGTGCTTGGCTCTTTACGATTTGCGGAGGTGAGTTGCGTGCGTACCCCTGCTGTGCCGGAGTCCTTGTCCTTTGAAGCGAACACTTTGCCTCGTGAGTGCGTGATCTCGGCCATCCTCCTTGACCAGGTCGGGCTGCAATGTGCAAGCTGCCGCGCTCAACCATGGTTACTTTAATTCTGAACTACCCCAACTTATGCTTATGTCATGTCGATTTTGGCAGATGCGTGATCGCTCTATTTGTTCATCGGAGCTGTAGGTAGCGATTTTGTTGAGCCCAGAATGTGAACTTGTAAGGGAATGGTTGTTTGGGTGGACAAAGTAAGATATGAGGGCGAGAAAGGAGCGGAGCTAGTCAGGGTCAGGCACGCGATTGATCGTCGTTTGAGCAGGGAACAGGGTTGTTAATCACATCGACTAGCTGTATACAGCATGCTCCTTTGAGCCAGTGGCGAGCATAAAAGGTAGCGAACAAGACACCATGAGCAGCAAGGACGAAGGAGAAGTTAGATCATAGCCAAAGGAAAGCAGGCAGGGCATGAAAGGAGAAAAGAACAGACGTGTCATGATTAAGAACAAGGTGCGGACGAGAACGATGGAAGAGAGATTGTGAGGCGGCACGTGGACGATGCGCTGTCACCAGTTCTTGCTGACCACGGCCAGTGAGTACTCGAGCAGCAGAGGTGCGTTCCTAACAGAACTCACGTCTTGTGTTTCAACCCTTCGTTAGTATATCCTCTGACCATGACCCCCACTTTTCCGCGGTCTCAAGCAACTGCTTCCCCTTCTCTCTTACCCCGGTCACAGCCATGAGGTTGACAGGCAATCTCAAGGGAGGGTCCTCCATGTAGGCTACCCTGTACACTACCTCTGCAAACTTCTCGGGGCCGGAAAACAGCGTTCGGTCTGTCTTCATTATAAATTCGCGCCGCTTCATAGTTAGTAATGAAGGGTCGGTGTACGCCGGATGAACGGGGAGGATGATTGCGGCATCGACGGAAGTACCCCTCGTGTTGAACGGTCCCGGCTCCAGGATGGTCAGCTGAAAGACGCCCCGATCAGGTATGTAAGTAGGACACCAATATTAGTCGTAATGCAGATAACGAGTGGTTCACCTTGATGTTCCAGTCAGGGTGAAGTTCTCCTGCAATGCCTTCGCTGAGACCTTCCAAGGCTACCCATCACCAGAATCAGCTTCGTCGAGGACTTCTTGCGAGGTTATGAGAGCCTACCAAATTTACTGTCATGTGCGTTAGCATCCATGATTGTAACGTTATCTACTAATTACCTACCTCGCAGAGTAGTACGCGATCCCAGGTGCCGATTGGATGCCACGCAAGGACGTCACCTGAAGTAATCGTCCTCCCATTGGCTTATTCACATCGCGGAAGAACCTCACTGCTTCCCTAGTCACATGTGATGCGCCCCAAAAATTTACCTCGAAAATTTCCCGCGAAACACTATCGGGTTCCCCTTCTGCCTCCCCTGTCACACCGTACCCAGCATTGTTTACGACCACGTCGATGCGACCAAATCTTTCTTGGCTGGCAGCAAATGCAGCAATCACCTCGGCGGGTATAGTGACGTCGAGCTGGAGGACTAGGAGTGTATCGAGATACTTTGTAACCAACTCGGAGAGAACGTCGGGTTTGCGTAGGGTCGCGACGACTTTATCGCCCTTTTGCAAGGCGTGCATGGTCATAGAAAGACCAAGGCCAGAAGAACAACCGGTAACTGAGTGAGGTGAGACAGGGCACTCTTATCAATTAGGAAGATATTCACTGAACCAGACTTTTGACATCGGGGCTGACAGGCAGAGGGGTATTTCAGTAGATATGTGTTTCCAAGCACAGTCACACTTGCATGCGGGTTTTTATGTTCCACGAATGAATGACTTACCAAATAGTGTCATGTCAGTTGGCGAGCTGCGGATATCAGTGACCGCAGTCAGGTGAGGTCAGATTTACAGTGCTCAACCTCTTGTTATATATCTATCATGCTAACTTTATTATTCACTTTACACGTGCACAGGAAGTGGTGTACAGAATAGAGGCCGTTGCGCAGAGGTGACATTGGTCTGATATAATTTCCAGTGTATTGTGCATAACCGGCCCATTGTGCGCCAGTGACTACCAGTCGATTTCAAGCCTTGGCGAAAGGCGGGCAATATAGGACATCTCGGAAAGTACGTATAGAATCGAATCAAATCAAAAAAATTTGGGCAGGTATTATCTGTCTCGTCATGTTATGGAGATAGACGCTCCCTTTACGGCCGTTTACAGAACTTTGCGGAAAAGTGATGTCAAAGGGTTCGTCGTCGGAAGGTACCGAGAAGGGACCCAGAAACTAGCCCTACATAGTAATTATGAATCGAGTTTAGTGCTTCTTTACCCTACCATGTTATCCCCACTGCTGCACAATGATGCTCAACATCTCAAATATTTGATTTTGTTCACTGTTTATTCAAAGGTCAAGAAGGCATTCAGCAAGGGGAAAGGTTTATCAAAGAAAGAAAAATTGTTCAAGATAAAGGAAGTGCTTTTTACCCCCAGCCCTAGTATTTTCAATTACATCAATTTCCTGCAATACATACTGGTCAAGCATGTGTAAAACTGCAAAATACTTGTAGTCACTAAGTATTCTAAGTTAACTAATGATCTGACATAGCTATTAGCTTATGTAAGCGGTGGAGTATAGGTAATCAGCATATTCCAACAGCTATTAGCTTATGTAAGCAGCAGAGTGTAGGTAATCAACAATTCCAATCTTAAGGCCTTTGTTATTATACCAAAAAAGTATTTTTCCTTTAAGTACTTTTTACTAAAGTCTAAATATTATGGTTTTCAAAACTGTTAATCTATTTCTTGGCCAACTTCTAGGGGCTATCCCAAAGGCCCCTGCTTTAGGTTTGGTTTCCCTTATTAAGTACTCTTTCCTTATTATTGTTTATTTTACTATAACTACTTGTGTTGCATTGTGTACCATAGATATAATAGGGCATTCAAGTGGCTCAAGTCTTCTTTAAACTTAATCACTTGTGAAAACAGCCTTTCTTGGCTTTCTGTGATGGAATCTCATTTCTAGCATTCTAAGTCACTCTTTCTACTCTTGTCTGGCCTGTTTTAGGGGTTAATGCAGTGTTCTGCCCTTGTTTTCCTTCTCACTGCTCTTATTGTCTAGTCAAGACTGTAATACTAAAGGGGTTTTTTTTACTACTATTTGTGACTTTAAAAACCAGCCCAATATTTAGCTCTAATCTGGTGCATGAATGCATTGCAATCATATGAACAAATTATACTTTGCTTTGGTGAACTGAATTATAATAGATATTCTTGACTACAACTTTGCTATATATGTAAAACTGCAGAATACTTGTAGTTACTAAGTATCCTAAGGTAACTAATGGTCTAATGTAGCAATAAGCTTATGTAAGTGATAGAGTATAGATAATCAATAAATTCTAACAATATATTATATGATTTCATTCAGATGCTGCCAAAATATGACTATTACAAGATAAATACCTTATTGGACTAGTTTATATACTTTTGATTTGAAAAATATTGTAAGTACTTTATATAGCCTTTCTTTGCCTTAAGTACTGCCTAACTTCATTTAAATATGCTCTTAATTAATTTCTAACACTCTTCAACTGATATTCTCTTTATTTAATTCTATATCTTTTTGATATTTGTTATGACTCTGAACTTTAAAGACTAGCAAAAAGAAGTAATATAGAAAAAATAATAAGAAAACTTAGACTAGGCAAAAAAAAGGATTTTTATAGACTTAAGATGTTATATAATATTATATTAAAGAGAATAGAAGCTTAAGAGAAGCTAATATCACAAGTAATTAAATTTGAAGAAACTTGACTATTCTGGCATATTTCTTATATAGTGGCTCAAAAAACTGTCCCAATATTTGCATGTTTTGCACTAAATGCAATAACTATTAATAACTACTAATTATCATGCTAGGCTATAAGTGTATAAAATGTAGTATTTGCTCTTGGCTTTCTATTGGTCCTGAAGCACAAGCAGATATGCTGAACTGCTTCTAACCATAATCTAAGGGCTTCTTGGTGAGTATTTTCTACTATTAAAGGGCTTTTGGACTAGTGGCCCTGAACTAGGCAATAAAAATGCAAATGTGAGTCAAACTAACCCTAGAGCTAGTGAATCACTTGTGAAAGCTATAGAGGTAAAGATGTGGATAATCTGTTAAAGGGGTATTTCCTTAAATATAACACTAAACCAGAGCTCAAGTGAGCAAGACTGGGAATTCAGTCCTGTCTAGTGGAGATCAGGGAAGTATGTACTAATAGAGAGGTGAAAAGTGTAAAAGTATAGCTGGGATGGAATAAAATGGTAATGGAGGGCTAGAGTTGCCTGGAGGGGAGTCAGAGGGCTAGATTGGCTTACTGGATATGAGGACCAGTCATAAGCCAGGTTAAAATTAGATCAGAGATACAGAATATAACATATTCTGTCATATTCTGGACATTTGGACCCATTTCTGACCCCTTCAGCAAGTCTCTGCTTAGCTAATGCCTTAGTACTCACACCTTAGCACTGCCAGCCAGCCTCTCTGACTCTCTAATCCTCCTTTATGCAACTCCAGTTGCAACTTCAACTCTTTAACCCCCTTTAATCCAGTTCTAATCTAGCTTATGCTTAGTTCTTGCATTTAGCACTTGCCAAAGCTACAATAGCTCCCTGGCCCTCCTTCATGGAACTCCAATCCTCCAATACCTTTCCATTGCCCTAGCTTCTTCAAAGCTACTCTATTTTATTGCCACTTTCATTTCAACTTTAGTTTTGCTTTTTAACTTATGATTTCTACTTATTATAGCCCTTGCTCCAGCTCCTTCAGAGCTACTCCACTTTAACTCCACTTTTTCTTGACATTGGTTCTTATCTTCTGTTTTGTTTTAGCTTTATATTCAACTGCTGTGCTATAATGATATCTGTTGTTAGTTACTTTTAGATACCTCTGATTTTATCTCCATTTCTCCAGGAGATGATGCTTCATGCTTCACTCTTCTGACAACTCCTGATATATCTCCATTCATATTCAGGTTGTATTGGCATTTGTCTTTGCTTTTAAGATAACTTTCTTCACATTTCTGTTTCTTTTTTAAATAATTTGCTTCTCCAAGGTATAAGTACAGTAGTTCTGTATCTGGTACCTTAGTTTGAATATCAATAGAAATACCCCACATTCATGTCTATTCATCCTTACTCTTACTAAATGTCATATCCTATACCTTCAACTTCATCCCAACTCAATCCTGACCTGGTTTATAACTGGTTCTTATACCCAGTAAACCAATCTAGCCCTCTTACTTCCCTTTAGGCAACTTCAGCCCTCCATTACCATTTTATTCCATCCCAGCTATGCATGTATGATTTCTGCCCCCCCATTGATATACTTCTCTGGCCTCTGCTGACATACATCCTTCATATAAGGGCTAATACCTAACTCTAACTCTATCCTGAGATGCCTTATATATTCTTGTGAGCTTTTGTGACTAGTGGCTCTAACTAGGCAAGTGTGAAAGAGAGTAAGAGCCAATCCTATAGCTAAGGGGACCAAACCCCAGCAAGATAAAAAAAGAATCTAATCTCTAGGGATCAACAAGAATTTAAGCTAAAGTCCAAGGTTTAAATAATGAAGACTGGAGAACCAGTCCTCTATACTCTCACCCTTATATATTGTCTAAGGACTACTGCTGACTAATACATGAGCTACTAATCAGGGAATGCCCCAAGCTCTGAGTTAATAGATAAGGAAACAATGAGGTAAAAAGCATGAAGTGGATATAAAAGAATATTAGCAAAGAGCAGGCATGGATATTAATGGGAATGGAAGAGAAGGCATAGCCTTGGAATGAAAGTGCAGGGTCAGAGGTGCTTGCACCATGAGGATGGCAATCTCTGCCACAGATGAGATCCAATCTAGAGATCAGCCACAGATATATCTAGGGTCCAGATTTAAATCCAGATCTAGATCTAAGATAAGATCCATGGAGATTAGACAGGAGGGCAGTTCCCAGGAAGATCCAGGAAAGATCCATGTCAGGTGACTAACTATCACATGACCACTGCTAAGGAAAAGGGATAATAAATACTCTTAAAGAATTGGAATCACAGACTAGAGTTAAGTCAAAAAAGGGGTTCCTTGTGCATGATCATGTGATATCATGTGACTAGTTCCAGTGCTGGAGTGTCACTTCATAACATCTGCTCCTGCTCTGCCTTATTCCATTTCTAGTTCCATTTCTGTTTCAGTTAAGTACTACCTTAGTTCCATTTCATTATTTCTGGACCATTCTAGTATAACTCCATTACCATTCCCACTCTCAGTTACTGTTACTATTATTGTTACTATTACTATTCCATTCCTGTTCCTTGTTTCCCCTTGTTTTATCCTATCACCCTTCAGTTTTAGTTGGATATGATTGGACATTGTTTTTCCTGACATTTTCATTCATTTCTTAGATATTTAGACATCTGCTTCACTTTTGAGTTTGCATCTGTCTTACTTTGCTATACTTCTAGATAGTTCTGCCTCTCTGAGGTATAAGTACTGTAGTCTTGTATCTTGTACCTCAGTATAAATATTAACATAAATACTCCCTTGTTATTGTCCTTTCTCTAATTGAGCTCTTAGACTCACTCTGACCCTCTGGATTACTCTGGAGAACCTCTGGGGCCAAGCAATATCCTTGAAGGAATTGTAAGATCCCACCTTCATGACTAGACTTGACTCTTCTTATCCTGCCTATCCCTTTTATTGAGTGCCAAGACAGTCTTTTTCCCTACCTCTGACATCTATGTAAATTGGAACACTGGAAAGTGCAAGGGCACACCACATAAGGTAAAGCTGAGTCCTGTTTGATCAATGAAATCCTTTCTGAATCCCTCCAGACCCCTTTGGACATCTCTGGAGTCTCTGGAGTTATAACCTTTCCTTAGGTTTATATATCAATAAGGTGCTGGAATCTGACCTTTGTTCTCTAGCAACAAGGGTTTTGTTCAGAAAGGAACTGGGTATATGTTTTAACAGTGTACTCAAATTTAAGAGATACAGTTTTAACACTAAGTCCTTGAGCTTACTCCAACTCTCCAGATTACTCTAGAGTTTTTAGCATTAAGTTATTAGGGCTTAATGTTGACTTGAGATAAGTGACAACTTTACTGTTGTTACTATCCCTATCTGACCTGAGTCTTCTGACTCACTTTAATTCTCTGGCTCTGCTAAAGATTATAATCAGCCTATTAGCTACTTTTCTCAAGTCTTAATAACTTTGCTTTTTAAAATTGGACTTGATACTTTTTATCTTGTCTGTTTTTCTTGTTGAGCTCTGAGCAAGCTCTTCTTCCCATTTAATAAAGAACCTACTACTTGACTACTTAACCATTTTTGGAAAATTTCAGAGCTTATATATCCTTTTAGTGAACTTCAATCTAGTAGTAGTAGTAGCTGATTCATTTTAATGTTTTGAGTTTTGACATATCCACAATTCCAAATATTCCACAGTAGCTAAGTGCTTTTTTCATGCAATGGATCCATATAAAATAACTGTTATGTTTTTTCTTTTCTTTCTCTCTTTCTTTCTCTTTCATCATAGCTTTCACTCTTCTCACACCTTGGGTGCTCTCTTGTTCACTTTCCATCATAGATTCCACTCTTCTCATGCTCTAGCCTTGCCTAGACTGCTCTCTTATTATGTCCTTTGCCCAGGCCTTCTATCTCTTAATCAGCTGACTTATAATCATTTCATCTGTTTCCATCTGTTTCCACATGGATACCTTACTCACCATTCATTAGCACAATTACTCATTATATCTCTGCTTCAACTCTATTAACTGTATTATAAAATAGCATACTTCCTGTTCTCTCTT
>JBBPKN010001769.1:0-12503 GCA_038089275.1 Pulveroboletus cf. rosaemariae | reverse complement strand
TCTAGACTCTGATGTCACACCTCATGCTTAACACATGTATTTTTAGGTCCCACTCCTTTATTGCTATTGGTTGGATTACTGTACATTACTTTAGGGCCAGCACCATTTACATGGTCTATGCACATACTGTAGCAATATATAAGGAGGTTGGCTCAAGCCTGGGTTTTCCCAGTCTTGTGCACTTGAACCTTCCAGTTCTTGTTATCCTTGGCTCTTACCTCTTTTGCTCTATTTGCCTAGTTCAGTGCCACTAGTCTAAAAGCACTACCCAGGATTTAGGATAGATCAGCACACACCAAGCTAGGTATTAGGATTTAGTCAACACATCAAAGGTTGCATTTCAAGAGGTAAGAAAGAGGGCTGTCTTGGTGCTTAACAAGAGGGATAGGCAAGATGAGGAGAGTTGAGCCTAGTCATGGGGGTGGGACCTTATGATTTCTTCAAGGATATCACTTGATATTATAGTTTATTTTTTCAATTTTTGATCACATGACCTTATCTTATCTTTTCACATGGTTATCTAATCTTTTATCTTATCTAGGCACATGACAGGTCACATGACAGGTCTAGACCCAGGGCATAGGGTTAGTCTCATGTCTTCAGCCTGCTTTTCATTTCCATTATCTTTCATTTTAAAAGCCTTACTCCTTTTCAGCCATTGACTATTCTCACAAGTGCTTCTCTTCTTTTTGATGGTGCCTCAGGGTCTGTGGGAATATTCCCATCAGGGTCTTGGTCCATGCACCTTTCTGTACTGTATAAATACTATAGCCTTAGCACATTTCAAGCCTGTTATATTCTATACCCCCAACCCAATTCCAACCCCATCTCAATCTGGCTTATAATTGGTCCTTGTATCCAGTAAGCTACTCTAGCCCTTTGACTCCCCTCCAGGCAACTCCAGCCCTCCATCACCATTCCAATCCATACTGTCATATCCTAAACCTCTGACCCAAATTCTGACCCCATTCTGACCCAGCTTACAATTGATCTTCACACCTAGTAAGCTACTCCAGCCCTCTGACTCCCCTCCAGGCAACTCTGGCCCTCCATCACCATTCCAGTCTTCCCCAGCTATGCATGTACACTCCCACCCCTTAGCATTATACACTCCCCCAGACTTCCACTCCCACTCCACCCATTCCACTTCCAGTCTATTTCTGCTCCAGTTAAGTACTACCCTAGTTCCCCTTCATCATCTCCGGACTGTCCCACTATAACTCCATTACCATTCCCAGTCAGCTACCATTACCATCATTGTTACTATTTCTGTTCTGTTCCTATTTCTTGCTCTCCCCTGTTTCATCCTGTCACCCTTTAGTTTTAGTCTGACATGATTGGACATTGTCTTTCCTGACATCTCCATTTGTTTCTTAGATATTTAGACATCTGCTTTGCTTCTAAATTTGCACCTGTCCCACTTCACTACACTCCTAGATAGTTCTGCCTCTCTGAGGTATAAGTACTGTAGCTTTGTATCTTGTACCTCAGTATGAAAATTGACAAAAACACCCCCTTGTCTTTATCCTCACTCTACATGAGCCCTTGGGCTCACTCTAATCCTCTGAGTTACTCCAGAGAACCTCTGGGACCAAGTGATATCCTTGAAAGAGTTGTAAGGTCCCACCCCCATGACTAGGCTTGACTCTCCTCATCCTGCCTGTCCCTTCTGTTGAGCACTGAGACAGTTCTCTTCCCCACCTCCAACATCTATGTAAATTGGAATACTGGAAAATGCAAGGGCACACCACATAAGGTGAACCCAAGTCCCATTCAATCAATAAAATCCTTTCTAGATTCTTTTGGAGCCCTCTGGAGCCCTCCATAGTTATGACCTTCCTTTAGTATCAAGGGTTTTATTCAGAAAGGAACTGGTTCTAACAGTATATTCCTACTCAGATAAGTTTTAACAAAGCTCCAGTCTTGAGCACTTGTATCCTCTAGTGCAGGTGGTCTCTCTAGTACTCATTATATTATTCTGCTTTACTCTTCTCACACTGACAACAACACTGTTAAGCTCTTGATTAGGGTTAAATCAACATTGTACAATGTCCAAGATTGATATTGTAATACTTGGCCCTGAAGGTTCTCCAGAGTAACTCAGAGGGTCAGAATGAGCCTAAGGGCTTGATTAGAGTAAGGATATCAACAAGGGGGTGTTTATATCAATATTCATACTGAGGTATAAGATACAGGACTATAGTACTTATACCTTAGAGAGGCAGAACTATCTAGGAGTGCAGCAAAGTGAGACAGGTGCAAACTCAGAAGTGAAGCAGATGTCTAAATATCTAATAAAAAAATGGAGATGTCAGGGAAGACAATGTCCAATCATATCAGACTAAAACTGAGAGGTAATAGGATAAAGCAAGGGAAAACAAGAAACAGGAATGGAAATGGAAATGGTGACAGTAATTGAAAGCAGACTAGTAATAGAGTGGTCCAGAGAAGACAAAGTGAAACTAAGGTAGTACTTAACTGAAATAGAGATAGGACTGAAAATAAAATAGAGTAGAGTGGAAGTGGAAGTGGAGGCCAGAGGAGCATATATTAATTGAAGATGGGAATTATACATGCATAGCTGGGGTGAAATGAAATGGTGATGGAGGGCCAGAGTTGTCTGAAGGGGAGTAAGAGGGCTAGAGTGGTTTACTGGGTGCAAGGACCAGTTGTAAGCTGGGTTAGAATTGAGTTGGAATTGGGTCAGAGGTATGAAATATGACACTGATGCAACTTCAGTTGCTTTTATGCTTTAAGCTGCATATTTCCTGGTTCCCTTTACCTCTGTTCTTTCCTACCTAATGTTAATTACAACTTTACCTATGCTAACTCCATACCATTCCAATACAACTCCATAGTTCCTCCAATCTCACTTCCTGTTCCTATTTCTTTCTGCCTTGCCTCTTCCTGTCATCATTTAGTTTTCAGTTTGACATTATTCAACATTGTCTCCTCTGACATCTCCATTCATATCCAGGATGTATTGGCACCTGCTTTGCTTATAAGACAACTCCTTTCATATCTTTATTCCCTCCTTAGATAATCTGTCTCTCTGAAATATAAGTACTGTAGCTCTGTATCTTGTATCTTAGTTTGAATATTGACCATAACATGATGTTATGATTTTTCTTGACCCTTTCCTGCCTTATGACTTGACATCATATTCTACACTAAGTCTTATGACTTACTTCATGACTTGAGATCATATCTCTTGGTAAAAAAGCCCTGTGGCTTATCCTGGACCTTCAATAGCTTCCAACACCTCTGTAAATTGGAGTGTCCAGTACTAGCATAAGGGCACATTACATAAGGTAAAGCCAAGCCCTGTCCACTCTGAACTTATCTGGAGTACCCCCAGAGTACATCACAGTTTTATAACAGCCTCTCTAAACCACTCTGACTTTCTACAATGTCAGTTACTGGCCTAAGTTGCTTGAGATACATGTGCCTAGGTTCAACTTCTGACTCCTAACCCTGGCAATCCCCTGTTCACTACTTTGGGCTCTCCAGAGCAGCTATGACTCTCTTCTATCATATAGCATTACCAATTCTCATGGATCCTTGAATGCAGTTTAGGTTATAAGTTGTCTATCCACAAGCACCACTGTTATGGTATTGGACATTGTATAACTCATTCTAATCCTAAATAGTATGGCCTTGAAAGGATATGTCAGTTTTGTTGTCAGATTTGAATTGAATAGAAAGAGAGTAATGTGGACTTAGGGTAGCAAGGCCTAAGGAGTCATTTGCACTAGTGTTCAGGAACAACCCTTGTATTACCAAGAGCTATCTAGGAGTAAGAACAAAAATGGTATGACAACAAGTGGTTAAGGCTAGGGGCCTTGTACTATATCTCACTAGCTATATATACCTATTCTAGATGTGCACAGACCATCCCTGGAATATAGGGTAATGACTAAATAGAAAACTGGGCATAGGGCATGCTGACTAAGAGTATGACCAATGGACCATGTGGTAAGGGTGTGTATGAAGAGGCTATGTGAAATGGAAGGTCAGGATCTTAGGGTAAGTAAAGATTAGACCATGCTCTTAACTGTGAGGCTAAAAAGATTCCATCTAGAGATCTGCCATGGTTGCATCTGATCCTCATCTGAATTGAGATCAGATCCATTAGAGATACAATCAGGATATGCATTTTTTATCTGAGATGCTAGATCCAACCATAAGCTGTACCTTTAACCCAAGGGAACTCTGAATATCAACTTAATCATATTCTAGAGTTTATTCTTGTTTGGCATAGAAGTCTCACAATCATATACATTGTCATGTGACTTTTCTGCTAGTGAACTTGTAATTCATAATAGTCACTTTCTCCTGTTTTCTCTGCCTCTTTCTGGCAACTGACTCTAATCTCCTGATACTTTGATGACATTTGGTAATTCTTGATGGAAAACCACACCATGTCACTCTGGACCATTCTGTTATAAATGACAAGTTTGCTAGCAGAAGAGTTATATAACAAGCATGTGACTGTGAGACTTTATTGCCAGACAAGAATAAACTCTAGGATATGGTTAAGTTGTCTTTCAGAGTATTTCCTTGGGATTTGGGCACAGCTTATGATTGGATCTAGTATCTCAAATAACAGGATTATCTTCTGATCAAATCTCTGATGAATCTAATCTTGATCCAGATAAGAGTCAGATGTAATCATGGCAGATTTCTGGATGGGATTTCCTCAGCCTTATAACTAAGGGCATGCTTTAATCTCTGCTTACTCTGAACCCTAACTTTCATTCTATATAGCCTCTCCCTGAATACATACCTATACCACATGGCCCATTTGATCATATTCTCTACCCTTGCCTTATGCTCTTTTTCATATTTAGTATTGTACTAGAACTACTGGGTGGTCTATGTGTACTTGGGCTTAGTATAAATAGTAGAGTAGTTCCTTGGTTTCAGCTCCCCAGCCTTAACCACTTTGTTATATTGTACATTGTTTTAAGTGCCTTTCAATATAGGCCTTATTATAATGCACTTTTTCATTTTTTACTTTTTTGGCATTTTCTTCTTACTATTGTAGCTCTTCACATTGTCACATCACATGACATCTTCACATCTTCACCCCTTCACCTTTTCACATTTCACCTCTTCACTTTTTCACATGTCACAGATCTAGAGCAATCTAGACTCTGATGTCATGCCTTATTGTTTTTTGCTGTATTTCTAGATCCCCACTTTCTTTATGCTATTGGTCTGCTTACTGTACATTGTTTAGGGCCAGCACCATTTACATGGTCTGTGCACATACTATAGCAATATATAAGGAGGTCAGCTCAAATCTGGGTTTTTCCAGTCTTATGCACCAGTTCTTGAAGTTCCTTGGCTCTTATCTTTTTTCTATTACTTTGCCTAGTTCTTGTGGCTCTAGTTCAAAGTTACTACTTAGATCTTAGGAAGCACACACCAAGGAGGTGTTAGGATTTTAGTCAGTGCATCTTCAGTTGCATTTCAGGCCTTTTCTCTGATACATTGTATAATGGCTTCTTAGGCCTTGCTACCCTAAGATCACACTGCTTTTCTTCTATTCAATTCAAATCTGATACTGAAACTGATGCACCCTTTCAAGGCAGATTATTTAAAATTAGGACAAGTCATTCAGAAATCAACACCATAATATATTTCTGATTATCTTCTTATGCTTAGATCTTGCCATTACAGTCTAAGCATTCTTCTAGCCATTTTATAGCCTTTTTCTTGACAAATCACTCAAGGATTATCAATAGGCTATCATTACCCTCTTATATCTGTTCTTTACTCCTAGGCAACCCATTTCTGGCTATTAGTTCTAGTCTTTCAAGATCTTGTTTTCCAAGCATGACAAGTCTACTAAGCCTGAGTCCCTTGCCTCTCTAACCTCTGAAACTGCATCTCTGTGCGCTTCTGATTATTATAATCCTTTATTGGGTATTTTGTTCTATTTAGGATTTAAGAACCCCAATACTCTGATCTTCTTCTGCTTAATTCCACTTCTTTCTGAAGCCTTTCCTTTTTCTTTATTTTCACTTCTTATGCTCAAGCTATTGGATCTCCACATACTTTACAAAGACTATTGGATTCACTCTGTCAATGCTCAGCATTACCCTCTACTGAATGGTTTTTGTTTACTGATTCTAGAATACCACTAATTTACCCACTATGGTCCATTGACCCTGGGTATTGAGTAGTACCTCATCTGTTCACTGGATAACACATGCCAGTATCTTGTATATCCTCCATAGCTCTGTACCACTCCAGTCTTAGCTAACTCTGGCCCTGAACCACAGCTTTTTCATTATTACCTGGTAGTTATGACTTTATTGCCTAAGTGCATGGTAGTCTCTGCATTGCTCTGCCCTCTGTAGCAGGCCAGTTTCATCTGTTGATACACCTACCAGAAAAATACCTTCATCTATCTTCAATTTTTCCTGAGCTTGCAGTATTTAACCCCATTTGTTCCAATTCATTCCTTGGCATACCTGTCATCTGTTTTCTTTATCCTCATAGTTCTTGAGATATACTTACCTTTCTGACCAATAAGGCTTCAGAAGCACCATTTCTCTTCCTTTACATTCCAATGCATTCACTGCATTTTGTCTTACATGCTCAAAGTCTTCTTGCCCCCTTCAGGCAACTCCATTCCTTTTCAATTTCCCAGAAAGCTCACCATTTCATCATAACTGCACTGCAATTACCCTTTCTTTCTTTACTTGCAGTTAATTGAGAGTTGTTTCAGTTCCCTTATTGTCCCCTATTGGCACTTGCTTGGATTTCTTTTTTGCCTTCAGTACTTTCTGTTCTGGTTCTGGGAAATCTTTTCATTTCCCCAAGCCTCTTCTAAATTCTTCAGTTCTCTGCCTGGCTTTCTGGCTTCTCTGTTCTTCTGACCTTGTTTTTGAGAGACTCCATTTTAGCCCCTTTATGATATTCTCTGTTTCTCTGCCTTTTGACTGAGTACCCTTCATACTCTCTACCTCTGTTCTGGGAAACCTTTGTTTCTTGGAATCTTCTCTGCACCTTTCTATTCTCTCCAATTTCTGCCCAGGAAATCTTTTTCTCTTTGAGCATTGTTTTCTGATAACTTCATTCCCACTTATGGATTTTCCTTACCTTTTCTAATATGTTGTCTTGAAACCTGTTCTTCCATTTCCTTGGGTATCCTTTTCCTCAGGACATTTCTCCTCTTCTGCATCTCCTGGGAATCCTTTTGTTTTTCCAAACCTCCTCTGAATCCCCCCATTGTTCCTGCTTCCTGCCCTGGGAATTCCTTGCTCTTCTGGCCTTGTTCTAATGACTCTGTTGCCCTTTGCCTTCAGTTCCCTTTTTCCCTCTGATCTATTGTCCAGGAACCTGTCCTTTTGTTTCCCTGGGTTTTCCTTTTCCTTGGGATATTTCTGCTTTTTCTGTATCTCCTGGAAAATCTCCCTTTTCCATGTTTGTTTTTGGTTGGCCTTTCTTTCTGGCCTTTCTCCCATCTTTCTGAGTACTTTCAGATCTCTTCTGCTTTGCACTTCACACTGCCTCTGTGTCACATCTCATGCCAATGGATCAACTCTGCTATGTCTCTGATGCAACTCCAGTTGCTTCTATGCTTTAAGCTGTGTGTTTCCTAGTTCCCTTTACCTCTGTCTTTTCCTACCTAATGATTGATTACAACTTTACCTATGCTAACTCCATACCATTCCAATACAACTCCATTGTTCCTTCAACCTCACTTTCTGTTCCTGTTCCTTTGTGCCATGCTTTTCCCTGTCATTACTTAGTTTCAGTTTGACATTATTTAATGTTGTTTCCTCTGACATCTCCATTCATATCCAGGATGCATTGGCACCTGCTTCACTTATGAGACAACTCCTTTCATATCTCCATTCCCTCCTTAGATAATCTGTCTCCCTGAGGTATAAGTACTGGAGTTTTGTATCTTGTACTTCAGTTTGAATATCAACCATAATATGACATTATGATTCCCCCCCAGATCCCTCCTGCCTCACAACTTGACATCATACCCTACCCTAAAGTCCCTCAACTTATTCCATGGCTTAATGTCATGCCTCTTGTTGGGAAAAAGCCCTATGGCCGATCCTGGACCTCTGATAGTTTCTGACCCCTCCATAAATCAGGGCACTTGGTACTAGCATAAGGGTGCATCACATAAGGTGAAGCCAAGTCCCGTCCACTCTGGAGTTATCCAGAGTATCCCCAGAGTACATTGAAACATTTATAATACTCTGGCCCCTTTGTTTCTTTCTGTCTCCTAGTTGATAATGGGGCATTGACCATAAGAAGAGGATAGCATGTAGTGATCACACTAGTAACTGCTGATTTTATCTAGCAGTTCATAACCTACCAGTTATCTAGTGCCCATGCCCTTCTCTCAGTTCCATTGCTTACCCCTCTGACCTTCCTCTGTTTCATCTCCAATCTCTTCTGCCACAGTGCCTAGCCCATCTGGTCAACTATCTACCTCTTTTGTGCAATATCCAGATCTGCTCTGTATCAATTGCCCCCTTTAACTACCCTTACCACTTGTGCAGTAACTAATCCTTACCTTTGTTGACTATACCCACCTCTAATTACCTCCATTCCTCTCCTGAGTAGTAACTAGGCCTTGCCTATGTCATATTCCCCTACTCACTACATCAGGCTCAACTCCCTCTCCTCACTATAGCACATGGATAAAGTGCAAGTAGATTGGCATATAGTTTGTTTGTGTCATATAAAGGAGGTAAGACCAACAAGCAACCCTTAGTGCAATATCTACTTCTCCAGGTTCTCTTCAACCTTTACTCCACAGTACTCCAGCTCAGCCTCAGCCTCAAGGTTAACTATGACAACCCTTAGTTCCCCTGCCACAATGTATCCAGCCCAACAGCCCTCTGCCAGTTTAATTTGGACTAGGTCATAAAGGAGCTTGTTCTGCTTTTTCATCTCTGTGCAAAGATGGCCACCAACCTCTTGAATGGTATTTGCAACCAAGTGATCTCCCACAGGCTCTAACTTCCCATGTTCTCTGACTGCTGAATCCCCAGATTATATCCATTTTGCCTTTTTGGCCCCTTCTTCCATGCCTCTAGCCCCAGATCCCTGTTCTTCTAATAATTGTTCAGTAGCATTCCAATCCAAAACCATATGACTGGCTATTCTTCTTCTTCTATGTTCCAGATCCTTGGCCTGTATCAGGCCTACCCTGTCATGGAGATAAGGAGTGAGTTGTTCATCAGACCAGTATTGAAGCTCACTGAATAAGGACATGTTATAGTTTGCTTTTTCATTTTTCTAATCATGTGATATTATCTTATCTTTTCACATGGTTATCTAATCTTTTATCTTATCTAGGCACGTGATGGGTCACATGACAGGTCTAGACCCAGGGCATAGGGTTAGCCTCATGTCTTCAGCCTTGTTTTCATTTCCATCTCTTTTTTATTTAAGAAGCACCACTCCTTTTTAGCCATTGGCTATTCTCATGAGTGCTTCTCTTCCATTTGATGGTACCTTAGGGTCTGTGGGAGTATTCCCATCAGGGTTCTGGTCCATGCACATTTCTGTATTGTATAAATACTGTACTTCTAGCATATCTCAAGCCCTATTTTTGAGCACTTGTATTTTTACTGCAGGTGGCCTCACTAGTGGCTCCTTTTCTTATCATCACTATCATTTCTCATCTTGCCCTTATTTGGGTTTGTTTGTCTCATCACTTATTAATTGACATCAACAATACAACAGGACATTAGAAATGGGATATGTCTTTAACATTTCTGCCCTTCCTACCTGCTTTATCAGAACCTGACCCAACTCCAATTTAGCTCTTACCCCTAGTATTAAAACTTTATCCCAATAGAAGGAGACTGTTAAAACCTATACCAGGACAGGTATACTTTTAACCAGTTCCTTGCTAAATGAAACCCTTGACACTGAAGAAAGGTCATAACTCTGGAGAGCTCCAGAGGAATCTAGGAAGGGTTTCAATAATCAAATGGGACTTGGCTTCACCTTATGTGGTGTGCCCTTGCACTTTCTGGTGTCCTGATTTACATAGATGTTGAAGGTGGGTATGAAGGCTGTCTCTATGCTCAACAGAAGGGACAGGCAGGATGAGGAGAGTTAAGCCTAGTTATGGGGATGGAATCTTGCAACTCCTTCAAGGATATCACTTTGGCCTCAGAGGTACTTTGGAGTAACCCAAAGGGTCAAAGTGAGCCCAAGGGCTTGAGCAGAGTGAGGATGAAGACAAGGGGGTGTTTTTGTCAATATTCATACTGAGGTACAAGTTACAAAGCTACAGTACTTATACCTCAGAGAGGTAGAACTATTTAAGAGTGTAACAAAGTGAGACAGGTGCAACTCAGAAGTGAAGCAGATGTCTAAATATCTAAGAAACAAATGGAGATGTTAGGGAAGACAATATTCAATTATGTCAGACTGAAACTGAAGGGTAACAGGATGAAACAGGAGGAAGCAAGGAATAGGAATGGAACAGGAATAGTAACAATAATGCTAATGGTAACTGAGAACAGGAACAGTAATGGAGTTATACTGGGATGGTCCAGAGACAATGAAGTGGAACTAGAGTAGTACTTAATGGAATGGGGCAGAGTAGGAGCAGAAGCCCAGGGAAGTGTATAACACTGAGGGGCAGGAAGCATACATGTGTAGCTGGGCAGACTGGAATGGTAATGGAGGGCCAGAGTTGCCTGGAGGGGAGTTAGAGGGCTAGAGTAGCTTACTAGGTATGAAGACCAATCATAAGCTGGGTCAGAATGGGGTCAGAATTGGGTCGGAAATCCAGGATATGACATAGAGCAGGAGTAAAGGGCCAGAGAAGCATATACTGATGGAGGAGTGGGAAGCATACAAGCATAGCTGGGGTGAAATGGAAAGGTGACAGAGGGCCAGAGTTGCCTGGAGGGAAGTAAGAGGGATAGAGTGGCTTACTGAATGTGAGAACCAGTTATAAGTCAGGTTGGAATTGGATTGGAATTGGGTTAGAGATATGGGATATGACAGCTACAGCTACAGTTACAGTTACAGTTACTATTACTGTTCCTTGTTTCCACTTGCTTCTTTCTGTCAATATTCAGTTTCAGCCTGACATAATTGGACATTATCTTCCCTGACATCTTCATTTGTTTCTTAAATACTTAGATATCTGCTTCACTTTTGAGTTGCATCTGTCTTACTTCACTACACTTTTAGATAGTTCTGTCTCTCTGAGGTATAAATACTGTAGTCCTGTATTTTGTACCTTAGTATAAATATTGATATAAATATCCTTGTCTTGTTATCATCCTCACTCTAGTTAAGCTATCCAGCTTGCCCCTTGACCCTCCAAAGTACTCCAGAGAATCTCCAGGGCTGAGCAATATCCTTAAAGGAATCATAAGGCCCCACTCTCCTGACTAGGCTTAACTCTCCTCATCTTGCCTAGTTTCTCCATGTCAACTGTCAAGAACACCATCTCCTCCATAACCAATTCCTCTGTAAATTAGGACACTGTAAAGTGCAAGGGCACATCACATAAGGTGAAGCCAAGTCCTTTCCAACTAGCACAACCTATCTTAACCCTTTGCCAGAGACCTCTGGAGTTTAAGCCTAGATTATACTAGTATAACAAGAAGGGTATCAATTTTTTAGCAGTTTATACTAGGTTTTAACAGTATATTCATACTCACACTTGCATTCCCACACTGCTATGTCACATAAGGATTAGCTTAGGCTGTATCTTGACCCCTGACTCCTACCTACCCACATGGTCTGTGCATATGAGGGTAATCTCTCAGAACCTCTAGATCTTCTGAGCACTCCTAGAATCTAGTCCAATCCCTTACACTAACTATCAGGTTATGATTACCCATGACCCCATTACAACTCTGTGCTTTTCTGGGTATCCTGACCCCCAAGTTGGCCTATTCTTCTTATGGTGCAGGTTTTTTACCACTTCTGATCTTCTAAGCCTCTGTTATATCCCACGCCAATGGGTCAACTCCACTATATCTCTGGTTGTTAAAACATATACCAATTTCCTTCCTAAATAAAACCCTTATTGCTAGAGGACAAAGGTCAGATTCCAGTGCCTTAGTGGTGCACAAACCAAAGGGAAGGTAATAACTTCAGAGACTCCAGAGATGTCCAGAGGCATTTGAAGGGATTTGGTAAGGATTTTATTGGTTAGATGGGACTTGGCTTTATCTTATGTTGTATATCCTTGTACTTTCTGGTGTTCCAATTTACATAGATGTTAGAGGTGTTATAATGCACTTTTTCATTTTTACTCTTTTTGGACTTATCTTATTAACATTGCAACTCTTCACATTGTCACATCATGTGACCTTTTCACATCTTCACATCTTCATATGTCACAGGTCTAGAGCAATCTAGACTCTGATGTCACACCTCATGCTTAACACATGTATTTTTAGGTCCCACTCCTTTATTGCTATTGGTTGGATTACTGTACATTACTTTAGGGCCAGCACCATTTACATGGTCTATGCACATAC
>JBBPKN010001768.1:0-12504 GCA_038089275.1 Pulveroboletus cf. rosaemariae | reverse complement strand
CCAGCTTGCCTACCCTTGCCTTTATATATTCCAAGGTAAAGTGCATGGACCATGCTAACTAGTACATGAACTACCTAATCAGGGAATGCCCTAAACCCTGGGTTAATAGATAAGGAAACAATGAGGGAAAAGCATGGGGTGGAGATTAAGAGTATGGTAGGAGGCTATGCAGATGTGGGAGAATGGAAGAGAAGTAATCTATGAATAGAATGCAGGGTCAGAGGTGCTTGCACCATGAGGATGGAGATCTCTGCCACAGATGAGATCCAATCTGTAGATCTGCCACAGATGCATCTAAGATTCTAATCTAGATCCAGATCCAGATCTCAGATATGATCCATGGAGATAAGACTGGTGGGTAGTTCCAGGGAAGATCCCAGGAAGATCCATGTCAGGTGACTGATGATCACATGACCACTGCTAGGATTAAGCTTAAAATGGGGTGTTTTATGCACAATCATATAATGTCATGTGACTGCTTCTAGTGCTGGAGTGTCACTTCATAACATAAAGTACAAGATACAGAGTTATAGTACTTATACCTGTCACATCTCATGTTAACAGGTCAACTTCACTATATCTCTGGTATAACTCTGGTTGCTTTTACACTTTAAGCTGCATATTTCCTAGTTCCCATTACCTTTATCCTTTCCTACCTAATATAATTACAACTTTATCTACACTAACTCCATACTATTCCAATATAACTCTGTAGTTCCTCTAATCTCACTTTCTGTTCCTGTTCCTTTCTACCTCACCTCTTTCTGCCATTATTTAGTTTCAGTTTGATATTATTTGACATTGTCTTCTCTGACATCTCCATTTGTATCCAGGATATATTGGCACCTGCTTTGCTTCTGAGACAACTTCTTTTATATATCTGTTTCTTCCTTAGATAATTTACTTCTCCAAGATATAAGTATGGGAGCTCTTTATCTTGTACCTTAGTTTGAATATTGACCATAACATGACA
This sequence comes from Pulveroboletus cf. rosaemariae, assembly GCA_038089275.1. Lineage (NCBI taxonomy): Eukaryota > Fungi > Basidiomycota > Agaricomycetes > Boletales > Boletaceae > Pulveroboletus > Pulveroboletus cf. rosaemariae. The sequence goes on along the minus strand of JBBPKN010001768.1, from coordinate 11,531 downwards.
TTACAATTCCTTTTGACCTCCTTCTGCTTTATGACTTGACATTATACCCTACACTAAGTCTCATGACTTACTCCATGACTTGATGTTGTACCTCTTGTTGGGAAGAGCCCTATAGTCTATCCCAGACCTCCAATAGTTTCTGACCTCTCTGTAAATTGGGGCATCCAGTACTAGCATAAGAGTGCACCACATAAGGTGAAGCCAAGCCCTGTCCACTCCAGAGTTATCCAGAGTACCTCTGGAGTATGTCACAACTTTATAACAATACCTCAGAAAGGCAGATTATCTAAGAAGGGAACAGAGATATGAAAGAAGTTGTCTCAAAAGCAAAGCAGGTACCAATGCATCCTGGATATGAATGGAGATGTTAGAGGAGACAATGTTGAATAATGTCAAACTGAAAACTAAATGATGACAGGAAGAAGCAAGGCAGAAAGGAGCAGAAATAGAAAGTGAGATTAGAAAAACTACAAAGTTGTATCAGAATGGCACAGAGTTAGCATAGGTAAAGTTGCAATCAATCATTAGATAGGAAAAGATAGAGGTAAAGGAAACTAGGAAATATGTAGCTTAAAGTGTGAAAGCAACTGGAGTTGCACTGGAAACATAGTGGAGTTACCCTGTCAGCATGAGATATGACAGATAGTAAGATAGTGTGGGTATGGTGATTGTAAGTGACCTCAATTCTGAGAAGATGGCAGATCTCCCCCTGGTCCTTGAAGGAAACATGCTGGCCAAAGTCATGTTTGAGGCTGGCCATCTCAGCTGGTGAGGAAACATAGAGGTTGAGGTCATCAATGTGTGAGGTAATGATATAGATGCCAGATTTACATCAACAGATGAAAACACAGGGGTCAGAGGTGTAAACAGTGAAGCTGAGTTCAAGAAGGATGGCCTTCAACTTTCAATACCAGAGGTGACTGGATTGGCACAGACCATAGAGTACCTTCTGGAAAAGCCAAATGTGGTGCTCTAGACCTTTGACAACAAACCTGGGAGGCTATTTGACATAGGCAGGTTGGTCCAGGGACATGGTGCTGTTGAGAAAAGCTGAGTTGATATTGATAACATGGATTTCCCAGTTAAGTGCAGCAGCAATAGTGCATAGCAGATAAATAGACTTGATTTGGGTGGCTGGAGCAAAAGTTTCATTAAAATCAATACCAGGTTTTTGGGTAAAACCACACACAACAAGGCAGGCTTTGTAGCATAGGATGTGACCAGAAGCATTGCATTTAATGCAGAAAACCCATTTGATATCAATGGCATCATGGCTGGCAGAAAGCTTAACAAGTTTGTATGTCCCAAGTTATGTGTTATAACTCAGATCCTCTAAGGCTAAACCTAGACTGGATGTTGAAGGAGGACTCAAAGATAGATTGTGTGTTGTCTCAAGTAGAAACTAACTAGTCTCACTGAAGAGAGTAGAGAATCTAAGAAGCTGGAAGCTATATGAAGTAATCAAGACTGGAGAGTCTTAACTACCCTGTATGCCCCTTTATATATTACCCATGAGTGTGCACAGACCATGTAGGCTACATACACTAGTATGGGAACTCATACTAAAGAGGAAACTGGGCATAGAGTGTACTTACTAAGGAATATGACAAGATACCATGTGAATATGGGAAAATGAAAGAGAAGAGACAGAAATGAAATAGAAGATCAGGGTCAAAGGATATGAAAAGGAAACCAAGACCAGGAGGCCAAGGAGATGCATCTGAAGATCTGCCACAGATCAGATCCAATCAGTGATCCTTGAGATCAAATGAGATTAGAAGATAGATTAGAGATCTAACCCTAGATCTAGACCCTGAACCTTGAAGGTAAGGTATACTCATAGAAAGGGAACAAACCATAGAGTAGGGTTATCAATGTATATCCCATATCAGGAGTGTGATTCCCACGGTCATGTGAGTAGTGTAGTAAGCAGCATGAAAAGTTTGAAGTGCTGGTATTACAGTTGTAACATTATGCAATTGCATTGAGCTCATCACACATGGCCTGCTTCCATTCAGCTTGGTTGGATGAGGTCATTGCCTTACAATATATGTGGGGATCTTCACCAGATACAATGTTGATGTATTCATCTGGTGGATCAGGCATAGAGGCCCCATGATCCTCTGTATCTGATACAAATGGGCTAAAGTCTAAGGATTTGTGGTCAGAAGACTGTTGCAAGGTCTGCATTGCAGCAGAGATTGTCTATCAAGCCTTGATAGCAGCAGTACAAGTAGATTGAGTCTGAGGGGGTAGCAGAGGTTGCTCTACATGGTTAGGTGGAGCAGAAGAAAGAGTATGGCAAATAACAGGTTGCTCTTCATGATCAGGTGGAACAGAAGGAAGGTCAGGGTAAACAGCAGGTTGCTCTATATGGTCAGGTGAAGTAGGAGGAGGATTGGGGAGAGCTATAGATTGCTGGCTGGGGTTATTATCATATGGGTCAGAGAGAAATAAGCAGAGTAAGTGGTAGCAGAATTGGTGCTTCCCCTCAGCTGGGAAACTGTCATGACTATCAGTAGAATCATCAAAGATAGCATGGGCAGAGATAAGAATAGCATGTTTGGCAGGCAGGTAGAACCACCAGCTCTTCTGAGTTATGGAATAGCCAACAAAAATGGCACAAACACCCTTGGGATCAAGCTTCCAGTGCACAGGGGAATTATTAAGGACATAAGCAACACAGCCAAAACAATGAAGATGGGAAACATCAGGCTTATATCCATAGTGCTGTGCAAATTGTGTGGAGTAAGCAAGGAAGTGAGTGGGATGCTGGTTTTTGGTGTAAACAATGTAATTGGTAGCTTCAGCCCATAAGGAGAGGGAAAGGCCAGTGTTAATGAGAATAGTGCAGACATGGTCAATGAGGATATAATTCAGCCACTCAGAAATGCCATTCTATTCAGATATGTGGGGAGCAGTGGATTCCCAACATATACTCTCCTGATGCATGAAGGAAATCCAAACATGGTTGAGGAACTCACTCCCATTATCTGTCCAAAATGTCTGAAGGGAAACCTGACTCAAGTTCTCAACCTCTGATTTCCAGGATTTGAAGGCAGAAAAAGCATTGCTTTTGTGCCAGAGAAAGAGGACCCAGACCCAGCAGATGTAGTCATCAGTAAGGGTCATCATGTACTGCATCCCAGAAGCACTCTAAATAGAGAAAGGTCTCCAGAGGTCAGAGTAAACAAGGGCAAGGAACTAGCATGTGCAACTGTATGCAGAAGAGGGAAAAGATGCTTGGGTGATCTTGCCCATAGCACAAGACTGGCAGACAGGTGGAACATGGTTCAATTCAGAGTTAGTGAGGGTCACACCAGTCACAAGTCCCTGCCAGATAAAAAAGCACACAGTAGGATAGTTCAAATGGCCAAGACAGCAGTGCCAATGCTCAAGTTTGGAAGAAGGCATGACAGCAGGATAGATGACATCAAATGGGGCTCTAGGCACATTAATGATAATAGAGGCAGTTATCATGGCAGATGGCAGTAAAAATAGGTTTGACAGATTTGGCAAGTATGTCATGGAGAAAATGCCCACCATCCTTCAATTCAAAAGTGATGCAGCAACCTGCTCCAAAAAGAGTGTAGCAGTCAGCATCATTAAGGTGGGAGACTGAGATAATGGATGTAAAGGATGCAGGGACATGACATACATTGTATAAAGTGAAACAAGTTGTCCCAGAAGGTTAACTAGCAAGGACCTGAGCCTTACCACAACCAGAAATGACTGATTGACCATTCCCAAAGCCACTAATGCTGCTGTCAGATGACATGGAGTAGAAGGTAAAAGAGATGCAATCTGCAAGGATATGAGTTGATGTATCAGAGTCAATAATGGAAGTGGTATGGGTGGTGTGCATAGGAAACACAGGATTACCAGGAACATGGGAGGCAGAAGCTAACAGAGCAAGAGTGGTAGAGGACAAATGAGCATGGGGAATATCATTGAATAGTAGGCACTTCTCAAGGACAAAGTTGGATACTTCATTCTTTTCTGTGTTTGCTTTGGCAACCTGGGATTTTTTCTTCTTCTTGCTTCATGGTTGTTTTTTGGAGCCTTTTCCCTCCATGGTACCATGTTTCACATAGCATGTATCCTTGTTGTGCCCAGCATGCTGACAGTTTGTGCAGAATTTGAGTTCTGTAGCATAAGCAGTGTGCTCTAATGCTGCAAGAGCACTTTCAGTGGTTCCACTAGTGGAGACAATGGTGGCAGCCTTCTGATGTTGTTTTTCCTCAAGAATCTCAGAGATAGTGCTGGAGAGGGTAGTTGTTGCTTTGTCAAAGCACACACCCTTGATGAAGTAGTTCCAGAAGTCAGAATCCTTGGGATCAGATGATAGGGTGAATAGCAGGATAACAATAGCAAGCCATTACTAGAGAATGAAGTTGGCATTAGCAAGATATCATATGGCCTCTTGGTACTCATTGATATGTACTGAGATATCACCACCACTTGGCATGTGACAGGTGAAATGGCAGAACCAGTAGATAATGGTTCCAATCTGGCTGAATTCAGCAGCAAGGAGCTCCCAGGCTTCATTTGCAGTATTCAAATGAGTGATTTTGACTACAAGATCTGCCTTAATGCATCCAGTGATTGATGCCCATGCAGCATTATCCATCTTGCACCAAATCTGTTGTTGTGCTGGGTCAGAGGGCTAAGTCATGGTGCCATTTACAATCTCCAGTAGGCCACAAAATCCAAGTGCCTTTTTTATATGGTGAGCCCATACAAAATAGCCAGTCTCATCTGAAAGATGGTCTTCTTCAACACATGAAAAGAAATGACTGGAATTAGATGGCATGTCCCAGGATGTGGGAATGGGTACTGATTGTGGAGCATTGGCTTGGCCAGACATGATAGCACAGAAGAATGAGGCTTAAAAGCAAAGTAAGTGTTTGACAAATTCCTTTGTTTTGTGTTAGGCCACAGGGCTCATAATCTAATGGAACTAAGGACTCAGTCAGAATGGAGAAATGACTGACATTAGTACCTAATGGAACTAAGGACTAGATATATGTCAGTGAATGGTACTGTAGCATTATAGTGAGCTCATGCATACCTCAGTCAGAATGGAGAAATGATTGAGGATGCAGTGGAAAATGAGGTGCAGTATTAAGGAGAAGAGAGCTGTCATATGCTAATATATTGGGTAGGCAACAAGGGATTGATGCTGTCATAGTGAAACGGAGGGCTGTAGTGTATGGAGATTGTACCATAATCAACAGGATTAACATCAAGAGCTTGCATGAGCAGAGCAATGCAGAGAATGGGGATGATGAAGATCAAGACAAGGGTGCTTCAGTATGAGTATGGTTAACGAGGAAGACATGCGAGATGCGATTATAATAGTGAGCATAGCGTGGAAGAGCAAACGACTAACGACGGTGACTCACAGGTGCGGCGATGTCCGACTGGGGAAATGTTTGCCTCTTGCAGCATGTTGTAATGCGCACACTTGTTACCCATACATCATGGATCCCAGTCTGCATCATACTACATACGTCACACCCTAGCTACCACAGCATATAGAGAGAGGCGACTTCCCCTGTACATTATTGTTTTTCCCTCCTCTAAAATCACCGCACTTTTGTCTCGTTCTGTTCTGAGTGTTCCCACCTCGCGGTGGTGTTTCCACACGTGCTACTTGACGACCATCAATTCCCGCAATGTCACCGCTCGTCTTCGTTCCGTTGCGCCGTTTTAGTAGCGTCCATAGATCCAGGATACAAGAATCATGTCGGACGACAGATAATGGAGGGGTTGAAAACTAAAAACATACACGATTGAATTGTCGACATTCCTGAAGGAGCAACGACCCACCCCAGTCACCACTTTCCGGTGGGAGGAAAGACCAGTTTTGTTTGTTGATAGGAAGTCATCTCTCAGATGCTATTGAGTCTGAGAACCTGATCAAGTGGGACAACCACCTGGCCAGTCACGACTTGCCATGTGCGAATCGGACTCGCCCCGCACATGTTGCATACACACTCGTTCACCAGAGCTACAGACAATCCTACATGTCCATGTTCAAAAAAATGGGCAGATAAAAATGCCAGCGCTCATCAGAATCACTTCCGACCCAATCCACTTATTTCCCAAGCCATCCTTCGCCACACACGGGAATATCTCTGCGAACCACAACCCCTAGTTCCGCACTGTCGTCGTCTTAACTGGTGACCACCAACTGAAAAGGTGCTTTTTCCTTGTACCTATGATCGATAAAATGTACTTGGTTAACGCAATTACCTTGAGCGTAGTTGAATGTCGCACGGCCGCCCAGCCCGCAGGATCAAGCTCGCTTTGGAAAGAGGCTTGATTGCGGTAGCCTGTATGTGCTCCCCCAGTGCCTCTCCCGAAGACGCCGTATCCCCCAGCCCGAGATTCAAACCCTGCCCACCAATAGGGGAATGAATGTGCGCTGCGTCACCTACGAGAAGGATGGCGCCACCTGCTGGTCCTTTTCCTGGAGAACCGAGCCGGGTAAAGTGTGTATCAGAAATCGCACCAGGTTGCGAAAACGCGTTGACTAGACAACTTCCTTGATATGTACAAACCTCGATTTAGAGTCCATGGGAGGTCGGATGATAAAGCTAACAGCCCAAACCGGTCACCACACTTTGCAAACATTCCTTTAAGGGCGAGCTCGGAATGTCTCCCTCTTCCATATAGATTCCAGCCCCCATATAGTAGAGGATCTGTAGAGGTGTCGGAAGGCACGGGCAAACAAAGGAATAAACTCTTCCGGGACAAGGTGAAGTGGGTCTCCACATCCGGAGTGTCAAACGAAACGTCTGCAAAGACCGTCTGCACAATGTTAGTTTCACTTGCTGGCAACTCGGGTGTCGGGTCATTGAATCCGGTACAAGTGGTCATACGAACCTGAGTGCGCAGATGTAAACGATGCCACACTAAATGATTGCAAACCAGAACTCACCACCGAGCGCACGCCATCTGCACCGACAACATACCTCGTGCAGATCACTCTGCCATCTTCAAATGTGACATCCATTAGCCGGTTGTTTCTCACGTTGCGCTTCATCCCGACCCCCGTTAGGGCTTGATAGGCGGAGATACCAAAACTAGCCAACTTCTTCTCAAGAACCCGTTCGGTCATGTACTGAGGAATGCAAATATAGTACGGTGACGCGTGAATGGTTTGAGAAGGGAAGGGTCGGGACGGATCAAGAGACCAATGCGCGACTTGAAATGGACGTCGTCGCCCATTCCAATCTTATCCGGGGTCTGTGAGGCATTGAGAGGACAAGCGAAGGATATGGGAAAGTCCACCTACCTTGACGAGTGGCAGCATGAACAACGATAGCACGAGACATGTTGGCGCCGTCCGAGATGGCGTCTACGACGACCAAGTCCCGGCAACCGTGGTGGAGGAGAGATGCGGTGGTAGCGAGGCATGCTGGATCTGCGTCGACTATGAGGGACTGTGGTGCTATCGGGGAGTGCTGCCATCGCTGTACGAAATGGACATCGGTAGAGAACGTTTTTATATGTGGGCCGCTTTTGCTTTGCAGTGCACGTGCTGATTGTTTGGAACGATGCTTTCATAGTTACTTTGAGGTCGCAGAACACGCATGGTGTCTGTGGGAACGAGTGACAAAGTTGTGTAGGAGTGAAGGGAGCAGAGAGTGGCGAAAGCCCCTCCTTGTTGTAAGTCGGTGTGCGGCAGAGAGACCAACGAATGGCAATTGGATCCACATCCATTCCAGTCAGATGCTATCACAAGGATGAGCGCATAACCTGGAACAATCACCTTCTCACTCTCTCGCTCCATTTCTGTATCACATGGATACTAGTCCACGCGGACTCGCGTTCCTTGCCACGCATTTGATCAATGCCACTGATGCTTTCTACAACTACCCATAGACGCTGTACCTGACAACGGATGTGCATACTAGCAGTGATCCCACTGTTGACTAGTTCGTTCAAGGTCGCAGTACATGCATGGTTACGGCCACACTATTTCACCCCACCCCGGGTGTAAAAGGGCACTCTTGTCAAGTTTCTAATCTTATAAGCGAAACCCAGAATTGGAAGCAGTCTCCGTCGCTGGAGTGCACATGCCGTGGCGCCAATCTTGGTGGTGGTACTAATGCCATCTAATGGCTTTGGCAGGCATGAGAATCAGTCAATCATTTGGCCAAATTACTTGCCAGGATGGTGAAGGGCCAGCCAGTACTGGTGCTAGTTGGTGACGTGGATCGCCTGTAGGAAGCCACTCGTGGATCATGATCCAGCGTCGTTCCAGTTTTCGGTTTATATTCCAGCAGTGTTGCCAGGGCCACACATTCCAGGTAATATTGACCTTCATGACTTTGTATGACTGCCGACTTCGCTGTTCTAGAAAATGAAATGGCTTTACATCACCTTTGATTGAGGCTGTTGTTATGTAGTCCATATCCACCACACAGCTGAGAATACAGTCTTTTCATTTGGGCACAACATTGGCTCTGAGTCTTCGGCCTACAATATCTTAATCTCTTCAATGGGTAGACATGCCATGCATGCTGATGTGCTTCTGGGAAACTGCTGTATGTGAACTCACATGATGACTTGCAAATTAGAAAGGCATTCAATACAGCCTGATGACAACAACAGATATTCAGCATAGTTTGGATGTCACTCCCCTGATTTGCTTTTGATCAGTGGCTAGGACATCCCAGAGTGCTCAACTGGCTAGTGTAGCTGAGTCATTGTCAGTATCTGCACGAGATGAGACTCATTAGAGTAATATACAAGATGCCTGGATAATAAAAGAGCATACACCAAAGTCATTGTCTTCAAACATCATCTTAGCAATTGATAGTGATCTATAATGGATGACACACTGTGGCACTCTGGCATACGATTATGGTGCGGTTTCCAAACCACGCAGCTTATCGTTTCACCATGACAGTTTCAATCTTCCGTTGTCTATGCAACATATCTAGCATGATTTAACTCCGCATTCCTTTAACATTGTTTTACTTCACTTCTTAGCAACCCTTGTCGTTTCTCCGTCTCGACTGAGGTATGCATACACTCGCTGTATACTACAGCACTAATCACCGACTGAGTCTTTAGATTCATTAACTTGAACTCTGATCAAATATTCCTTTTGACCACAGTAGGTACCGTGCGCCGTAATGCTTCTGAATGGTAACGGGTCACACGACACTGTCTTGGTCTCCGGAGATTTCCGTCCAAACATCTGTAATGGTATGATGGTACGCCGAAATGGTAACAGGTCACCATGAACTTGTTGGATTATCAAGCACGCACGCAGCCAGGAACATGATATGTGCCGTACCTGGCAGATATGCATGCGGGCTGCAGCATCACATAGTTGGGATACATCACAGTCCCATCCGTTTCCCTTGTTACCATCTCGCGTATGTACTTTGCCTTTTGTTACTTTATGTTTCAGTCTGGCAGCTTTACAATTGCTGTCATTACATTGATCATAGGATACATTCATACCAGTATATATAATGTACCTGCTTAAGTCCGGAGCACCTCAGTCCGTTGTCTCGTACACGACTGAGTCTTCTCGCTCTTTACAGTTAACAGAACTCCCATGAACCCCACTGCCGTGCGAGTGGGGCGGACGAAGTGTCGAAAAAGAAACCCTGAAAGAGTTGTTCTCTTCTAATACTGAGGATTCACCCATCATTTTTTTCCGACATGCTTTCACTAGCAATTATTATTCTGTTCTCACCCTTTGTCCGACTCTTGGACCGTGTCAAAAGATTCCCTACTGCGCTGTGGTGGGATCGCATCAGAAGTCGCACCTATAAGAGACCGCACTAGGTCACGTTCGACTGTTCTTCATTCCACGGGTTGCGTTTACCAGCAGGCATGCACTTCCGGTCGTTCGTTTCTTTGGTCGCCGTCCTTGCCGTAGGGGCGATCTTGGTCCATGCCAGTCCACCTGGTCCTCCTAATGAATCAGGAAGAGGACGGTTCACATTTCGCTCCCAAATTCAGAATAACACGAATCTCCGCTATGTCGCAAATTCCGGGATCTGCGAGACAACACCCGGTGTCAACCAGTACTGTGGTTACATTGATGTTGGGTCGAACATGTCGATGGTTAGCATGATACAGTGAGCTGGGGTAGTGCTGACACCTTGGTGTGACAGTGGTTCTGGTTCTTCGAGGCTCGCAACTCGCCCGAGACAGCGCCGTTCACACTCTGGTAAGGGCGTTATGGGATACACTAGCATAAGTGCAAGTTCTCATCTACTTCATCAAAGGTTGAATGGCGGCCCAGGATGTTCCTCTATGATCGGCCTCTTCCAAGGTTAGCTGTTACATGTATGGTTGGGAATGTAACGACTCATGCATCATTTATTTACAGAGAATGGACCATGCTTTGTGAACGAAGATGGAAATTCGACGTACCTCAACCCATACAGGTGAGAATGCCACGCGATCGCAAGAGGGTATCCTCTGAATAGCCAAGGCAGTTGGAATAACGTGAGCAATAGTGCGTACTTTATGCTTTACTCCTCAGGACGCGACTCATCTCTTTCCAGTGATCTACATCGACCAGCCAATCGGCACTGGATTCTCTTATGGAACGGACACAGTCAACAGCACGGGAGCTGCCGCACCATTCGTATGGAAAGCGTTCCAGATACTCTTTGAGAGCCAGCTCTTCTCAAAGTATGCGAGCCGCGAGTACGTTCCATGGACGTATCATATCTCTCCCAGAGTAGCCTCATAGCGTATGATCAGGTTCATCTTTACTACAGAAAGTTATGGCGGTCACTATGGACCCAGTTTTGTAACCTACTTTGAGGAACAGAACGCCTTAATCGCCAGCGGTGAAATCGAGGGTGAACCTATCATCGTCAGTGCCCTGGCGATCAACAAGTAAGCTATACCCATGCAATTGTGTGCGCTAGTAGCTCAATGGCCCTTGCTGCAGCGGCTGGTACGACCCTCTGATCCAGAATGTCGCCTATTATACTTTCGCATCCAACGCCCCGGGATATGGACCACTTCAATCCGACCAAGTATTGCAGAGCATCTATGATGCCCTCTACCATCCCAACGGATGTGTTGCACAAGAGGAGGACTGCTATGCTGCTGGGAACTCTACTAAATCTAACGACATTTGTCGTCGGGCAGATAATTACTGTGTATGTAGGGAGTTCGTATGCCCGCAGATCCACTAATGTCAGAACCGCTAACCCTCCAGGGAAATTACGTCTTCACCCCTGCAGTTGGAAACAGAGATCCCGACGATCTCCGGCAGAATTCTTCTGCATTGTTCCCCCCGGAATACTACTTGAATTATCTGAGCCTCCCAGACGTTATGAGTAGGATTGGTGCTGAAAGCACTTACCAAGAATGTGCAGATGCACCCTACAATCTGTTTGTGAAGACTGGAGACGTGGGTTTCATTTGGAACTCTTGATACCAAGCAATGCACCCAAATCAATGCATGATCTACAGGATGCACGGTCATTGCTCCCTCAGCTCTCCGAACTGGTGAACTCTGGAATGCAGATTCTCAT
>JBBPKN010001767.1:0-12505 GCA_038089275.1 Pulveroboletus cf. rosaemariae | reverse complement strand
TTGGTGCATGAAGGGCAGAAGCTGTGATGAGAGAAAAGGAGAAGGGAAAAAAGAAAAGAGGAAACATAACAGAAACCCTCATTTTCCTTTCCTAGAAGCTGAATTCCCCATGCTATAATCAGAGTTTAGATAGTCTGATCAAGATTGCAGAAGAAGATAAAGACCTTATCTGAAGATCAATAATCTTGACTTAGTTCTCAGATGAAGCTAGGAAGGATAAGTGACAATTTACTTGAAGAAGTTAGAGTTTTATTCTGCAGATAGTCCAAGATGACTTTAAACTACTACAGTCTATGATAACAGAAAACTAGTTCAAAGGATCCTAGTGAACTCAGACAAAAGTTTGGTTAGATAGCTGGATAAGTAGAAAGGTAGTAGCAAAGATCATAAGATGCAAGACTCTTATTCAATAAGCAGAAGAATATTTGTTTGGGAGTAGTGAAGAAAAATTTGGGTGCTTTATTGCATTAAGTTATCACATGGGATCTTTCAGCAGATTATCCTTCATGAAAACAAACAAGGATGAGTTTTTCAAAAGCTTGAAGAAAATAGAGTTTTGTTTTCAGAGCTGCAGTTAGAACATCTGCATTATCAAAAGTCATCTTCTTATTCAGAGGCAGTTTCAGAGTCTGCACTACCAAAACCTATAAGAAGAGCAGTAAAAGACTCTGCATTGTTAAAGGTCAATATTAAGAAATAAGAAGTTAAAGCTAGTGAAGAAGTTTATCTGAGATTGTGATTGAAAGCAAATCAGAGGCTATAGTTCTTAGTGTTATCAAAGGATGGTTAGTAGATCAAGATCAAGGAAAAGTATTCTGTAGCAGAAGCTTCAAGTTCACAAGATCCAGTTGTTATATCTGGAATATTAAAAGCAATTAGAGTTTTTCTTGCAGAAAGTTTAACAGTTCACAGTTAGTCTAGATGCAGCAGTTAGATGAATTCAAGGTCAATTGATGAAGTTGCAATGTCAATCAGACAATGGAAAAAAAATCTATTAAGTTTGCAAGAATCAAGATCTGTGATGATGTAAAACTAGAAGATTCTTTAAATGGAAACAGCCATAAGAAAAAGAAGATTTTCTTTTAGCAAAAGTCAATAAGAAGCCTTTTAAGCATCAAGTTAAAGATAAGTTTGTTTAAAGTATGATTGAAAAAGAAAAAGGCAGATTCTGAGATAAGTATTAGTCTTTTGAGAAACTTAAGTTGTAGCCAGAAGAAGTCTTATCAAGAATATAAACTGAGAAGTTCTAAAACTATAATTAATCTCAGCATGTCTTTAAAAGGTTATTTTTTCAGAAGATAAACCAGAATGTTCTTAAACTATCAGGTCCTTAACAAAATGGTAAACTGTTACAGTGTTGTAGATGATCCTGTGAAACCTTTAGTCTAAAAAGACTTTAAAATATTCAAGGAGTTAGAACAAGAAGAAAAGCCAAAGTAGAAAAAAGTTAATGATAGTTGCAGTTAGCCTCTTATTAGAGTCTGAGAGCAGTTAGCCAACAAGAGACAAGCATTTGAAGTGCTCAGTATTCAAGTTTATAAGTAGCAGTTAATGCATCTGCTTTATCAAAAGTATTATTAAGAAGTTTTTCTTGACAGATAATTAGTAGGTGAGATAGGATAAAAGTGTGCAGTGCAGCTGGCCCCTGCATATCAAAGGGTGTCTCAGAGAAATTTGCCATGAGTAGAAATAAAGTAACTAAAGTCAGAAGTCAAGAAAATGCAAGTAGCAGTTAAAAGTTCTGCTATGTCAAAAAGTATATTTTCAGATCTAAAGAAAGTTTTGAGTAGAAGAAAAGGTTGAAAGCCATTAATTTGCAATGCATGGTATAAGGTTAGAAGGTAATCAGATGCATATAGTGCAAAGCTGAGTTCACAGAAGATGATTGATAACAAAGTATTTAAAAGATTCAAGTATTCTGGTCATAACAGTTCTAGACATGACATAAAACTGTTTTAGTGTTATGGATGCTTCCTGAGAAACCCTTAGTCTGCAATGACTACAAACTATGAAATAGATCTGAAAAATTTTTTTAATAGACAAAAGTTAATCAAGGCAATACTCAAGTAGTTATAGTGCAAGGTTGAAAGATAATCAAACATATATAGCAATGAAAAGTCCAAGAAGGTTATCAAGAGAGATTTAGTTGAACAATCCAAGTATTCAGGTCAAGTCCTAAGCATAATACAAAACTATTTATTTTTCAGAGGCAGTTAAAAGTTCTGCATTAATATTAAAAACTGTAATGTACTTTGGGGATACTCTGGATAACTTCAGAGTGGATGGGGCTTGGCTTCACCTTATGTGGTGCACCTTTATGCTAGTACTGGGTACTCCAATTTATGGAGGGGTTGGAAGTTGTCAGAGGTCTGGGATAAGCCATAAGGTTTTTCCACTGAGAAGTACAATGTCAAGTCATGAAACAAGAGGGGGTCAAGGATAATTGTAACATTGTGTTATGGTCAATATTCAAACTAAGGTACAAGATACAGAACTATAGTACTTATACCTGAGAGAGGCAAACTATCTAAGGAGGAAACAGAGATATGAAAGGATTTGTCTCATAAGCAAAGCAGGTGCCAATGCATCCTGGATATAAATGGAGATGTCAGGAGAGACAATGCTGAGTAATGTCAAACTGAAACTAAATAATAACAGGAAGAGGCAAGGAAGAAAGGAACAGGAACAGAAAGTGAGAACAGAGAAACTACAGAGTTGTATCAGAATGTTATGGAGTTAACATAGGTAAAGTTGTAATCAATGTTAGGTAGAAAGGGATGGAGATAAAGGAAATCAGAAAATACATAGCTTATAGCATGGAAGCAACTGGAGTTGCACTGGAGACATAGCAGAGTTGATTTATTGGCATGGGATATGATAATTAATAAAAAATATAGTCTTTCTGTGAACAAGAAGTAGTTGAAGACAATTCATAAAGAGGTCATTTAGATGAAAGTTCAAGGAATTCAAGAAGAGTTTAGCATCAGTTTCTTCAAGATTTTTGTTAGTTGCTTTTCAGAGTCTTTTTTCCTTATTTCCACCATTTCTATTCATTTGAGACAGAGCAGATTTATCTGTGAAGATGTTACAATGGATTCTATCTACAAAAAATGCAATTTTCTGGTATATCATTTTCAGAGTTTTTCAACTTGGTTAATATGGGCCAAGTTTTGCAAGTTTTTCAAAAAAATGATCAATTTTTTTAACACTATCCTGAAGCTTTTCAGCAGTTCTTGCTTACTTGAGTATTCAACTCAGGATAAGTTAAAGGCAAAGAAGAGATAGAAGGTATGGGAATAAAGTAACTATATTTTAGAAGAATAAGTTGAAGATAAGTTAAAACAAGTTCCCTACTATGGAAATTCATTACAAGAATTTTTTTTTTTTTTCTATGCTTTTCTTTTTCATTCAACACTTGCTTTTTATGCTTATTTTATTTAAACCTCAGAAGATATTGCAGTCAATGATGAATATAAATCAAAAGAAGTCCTCTGGCTCTTTGAAGCTTTACTGCTAAAGAAAGAGTAGTATTATAAAGTGACACTTTATGTTATAGTTCACATTTTTCATTTTTCAATCACATGATCTTATCTTATCTTTCCATGTGGTTATCTAATCTTTTATCTTATCAGGACACATAATGGGTCACATGCTGGTCTAGACCCAGGGCATAGGGTTAGCCTCATGTCTTACATCTATTATTCATTTCTGTTATTCTTCCATTTTAAAAGCATTGCTTCTTTTCAGCCATTGGCTATTCTCATGATTGCTTTTCTTCTTTTTGATGGTGCCTCAGGGTCCATGGGAATTCTCCCATCAGGGTCTTGGTCTGTGCACTTTTCTATACTGTATAAATACTATAGCCTTAGCATATCTCAAGCCCCAGTCTTGAGCATTTGTATCTTACTGCAAGTGACCTCACTAGAGCTCCTCTATCTACTCTTGCTTTACTCTCATAATACCAACACCAACATTGTTAGCCCTTGATTAGGGTTAAGCTCATTATTGACAACACTGACATCATATATCATAACACTTTAGTGCTTTAATTAGTTATATGACCTCATATAATCATGCACAAGAAATTCCTAATTTGGTTTAACCCTAGTCTGTGGTTTCTCTTTCATATTTATATTTATTCCCTTGTTCAAAAATCACATAATATGGCTAGATCTCAGATGAAAATAGTTGCCAGATTTTTCAATGAATCTGATCTCAATCTAGATAAGAATTGGATCTGTATGGCAGAGATTCAGATGGAATCTTCTTGACCTTATGGCTAAGGCATGCCTTTAATATCCATTGACCCTGACTTTCCCTTTATTCTAGAATTCTCTTTTATTTCATAGACCATAGCCATATCTGCCCATTACTGGTATTTCTTAATCTCTGCTCTATACTTCCATTCTTACTTATCTATTTAGAGTTTAGGGTACTTTCCTACTAGGTAGTTCATGTACTTAGTTAGCAGTTCCCCTTGCAATATATAAGGGAGTAAGGTAGCTGGAACTGGTTTTTTAGTCTTAGTTTCTTGAGCTCTAGTCTAGCTTTTTCAAGTATATATCAGGGAATATTTTCTTAGTTATGGCTGGAACATAGTCCCTTTCCAGTCATATTAGACTTATTTCATTCATTTCCTCTTGCCTAGTTAGGGTCACTAGCACAAAAGCCCATTGCAGCAGTAAAAAAAGGCATTTCTTTAAGAAACAGGACTTTAAAATAGGGTTAGAAGTAGTTCAGCATAGAAAACATGCACTTTATATTCAACCTTGATATGGTGTACAAAGTGCACTACAAACACCTGTGGGAATATTGCTTAGCTTTGATAACATAAAAGAAAGTACATATATCTATCTATAAGTTGGTCCCTGGATTATGTGGTTTTGCCCAGTGGCTGTGGAGATATATTCATTTCAAGTCAATGATATTATTGTATTTTGAAGTAGCACTTACACTAAGCAACAAAACCATTCCAATGTTGGTTGTATTTTGATTGTTGTGCAAATACAGTGACTTAAAAAACTATTCCAATATTTGCATGTTTTGTACTAATTGCAATAATTTTCAACAGTATCTAATTATTATTCTAGACAATAAGTACATGAAATGAAGCACTTGCTCCTGGCTTTCTATCAGTCCAGGAATCAAAGCATTTGATTATGTTTTGGTGAAATGGCAGCCATATTAAAATAACAACTTATTGGAACTGTTATAAACTGACACTACTTAGCTATAGTCTACTTTTCAATTTTACTCTATAGTAGATTCTCTTTTCTATTTAGCTTTGCTTTATTCCCTTTTTCCATGCCCTATTCCTTTATTTAGCTAGCTTATGTTTGTCTCATGGCATGATTCACTGTTATATTCCATGTTAACTTCATCCTTTCTGGGACAACTCTAGTATTTACTCATACTTTCTATATTATTTACATTTCATTTTATCTTTGAGCCCTATACCAGGATAGGTTAGGGTTAGCAATATATCAAATTTATGCAAGTCCATAACAATATACTTTCTAATATCAAGAATTATTCCTACCATCAATATTGCAAGCCACTTCTACTTTTTTCCAAGTTATATAATCTTACATTATCAAAAAATCTTCTTCAAACTTCACTATTTTTTTACAAGTCTATTACTATGGCCCTTTTCTGTCTTTTTTCACTTCTGTTTTCTATTATCTGATCAAATAAATTACTTTCAATCCTCTATAATTCAATGCTAATGGCTTTTAACAAAATCTAATATTATTTACCTGTAATACTTGGAAAAAAAGTTTGTTTTTGCTTAATTATAGCCTTTACTCCTGCTTGTTTAAAATGGTAGTACATGGTCTGGGAGAAAATGAAATGGTATTTGATATTAGAGAGTATATGACTGACTTGAACAGCATTTTTAGCCTTTTTAGTTTTATTAGATAAATAATATTGAAATGCAACAGCTTAATACATTGACCTAAACACCTAAACACTTGGTGTGTGCTAACCTGTTTAAGTCCTGAGTAGTGCTTTTATGCTAGTGGCATTAAACTAGGCAAAGTATAGAGAAATGATAAGAGCCAAGTAGAACAAGAACAGGAAGATTCAAGTATGCAAGATTAGGAAAACCCAGACTTGCTGCTGACCTTCTTTTATATTGTTACAGAATGTGCACAGACCATCTTAATGGTGCTGGCCCTAAAGTATTGTACAGTAAGCCATCCAATAGCAATAAAGGAGCAGGGACCTAGAAGTACATGAGCTAAACATGAGGCATGACATCAGAGCCTAGATTGCTCTAGACTTGTGCCTTTGTGAAGATGTGAAGTGTGACAATGTGAAAGGGTGAAATTGTGAAGAGGTAAAGAGGTGAAAAGGTGAAAAGGTCACATGACATGACCATGTGAAGAGCTACAGTAGTATAAAGATAAGTTCAAAAAGAGTAAAAATAAAAAAGTGCATTATAACAAATATGTTATATGTTAGTAGAAATAATAAGAGATAAACATTTATTAGTGACTTTGAAAAGGTTCAGAAGATATTCAGAATGAATTCTACTGATAGTAGAGTAATTAAGGCCAGTTACACCAGAAATCTGGTAAGTAAATTGCCTTAATTCCAGAAAAGAGGTAATGTAAGTAATTTGCATAGTAAAAAGGGATTTTATGCTGGTAGTAGTGAAAATAAAGTGATATTTTGATTTGTTTGTACCATTCAATTCTTTTTGTACATTGCTTAACCAATAGGTTATATAAGAATATCTCAAAATATATCTATTTTACATATAGTGACTTCAAAAAGCATTTTAATGTTTAATATAAATGCAGGATATGAAATACTCTGCAAGCATCTGTGGGAATTTCATTTTGCTGAGGTAAGATAAAATATAGTACCTACTTCTGGCTACAATTTGATTCTTAGATCATGTAATTTGGACCAGTGACTATAAAGATATGAATATCTCTATTTAAAAACAGAGACTTTATTAGAATACTTTGCATACTCTGAATCTAAGCACTATAATTATAATAAGAATGTGATATACAGTGACTTCAAAAACCAGCCAATGCCTAATCCAAATCTGGTGCATGAAGTGCACTGCAATCACATGGACAAATGACACTTTGCTTTAGTGAGCAATAATGTAGTATGGATGCTGAGCTACAACATGCCCTCTAGGTCATGTGATATATATTATGTCCTGCAGAGATATGATCATTACAATATAAGAGTGTTATTGGGCTGGTTTTGTACTTTTTATTTGAAGAGTATTATTAGTACTTGAGAGAGCCTTCTTTTGCCTTAAGTACTGCCTAAGCCCTTCTAGGCATGCTATCAATCAATTTCTGACACTCTGCAGCTGATATTCACTTCACCTCCACCCAATTCCTATTCCATGACTGTTTTATACCCTTCAGAGGGGTTTCATATACAGCAAGTCTCTTTCACTGGAGATATCCAATGAAGATTATATCAGAAGACTCTGTAGGCCATATAGCCATGAAATCCTACCTTGCAGCCACTTTCTGACCTTTTTGCAGGTATATTTGGGTTTATTATCCTACTAAAAGATAGTGTTAGAAGGATTAAGACCATAATACTAAATGTTTTCTGGCAGTTTATTCTTTAGAATTTGATAGTAAAGATCTGCATTTATCCTACCATCTGTTTTGACAGCATAGCCAATGTTCTTCCAAGTTATACAGCTCCAAATCATCACAGAAACATTCTCTTCTTTTATCAAGGTATTAAAGAGTCTGCTAAAATATTGCATATACTCACAAAGACTGGACTATAGAGAATTGATATGATCTGATAAGATTCAAAATAAATTGCCTGGATTCAAATGGATGTGGAAAAAGTCACTTGAGAGGCTCAATAATAGGCTGGCAGAGAATACCATTAAGCATAATAAAGACTCTGTGGTAATTTGGAGCTGTATATCTTGAAAGAGAATTAGTTATGCTGCAAAGTCAGATAGTAGAATGAATGGAGATCTTCACTGTCAAATTCTGAAGAATGAACTGCCAGAAAGCATTCAGTATTATGGTCTCAAACCTCCTAATACTATTTTTTAGTAGTAATATACAGTGGCTCAAAAACCTGTTCCAATATTTGCATCGTTTGCACTAAATGCAATGGCTATCAATAACTACTAATTATCATGCTAGACTATGAGTGTATGAAATGCAGTACTTGCTCTTGGCTTTCTATTGGTTCAATGATCAAAGCATTTGGTTATGTTTTGGTAACATGGCAACCATATCAAAATGACAACTCATTGGGACAGTTTTTTGACTTTGAATTTCCATTACATATATTGGACTCTAAAGTGCTATAAGATAATTATATATCTTGGGTAAGTAATATATTATTTCACTCTTATGTCACTAATTAGCCTGCTGCATATATAAACCCTACCATCACAAATAAATTCCCTTATTTCCATCATAAAACATCTTTCTGCTGCTTAAAGAGATAATATTATCTCTTGTGCATTTCTTGATCTTTCTTGTAGGAAAATTATATCTCAAACTGGTCTAGGAAAGTCTACTGTGGCTAGGGTCCTTCAGAAAATCCAACCAGAGAAGGAAAATCATCATGGTGGTCATTCTTTAAAACTTTCTCCTACCAACAAGCATGCCATTTGAAGTGCCTTTTTGATGCTGAACTGCTGCTAACCCTAACCTAAGGGCTCCTTGGTAAGTGCCTTCTTACTACTAAAGGGCTTTTGTACTAGTGGCCCTGAACTAGGCAATAAAGATGCAAATAAGCCAAGCTAAGACCACTTGTGAAAGCTATAGAGGTATTGTGCTGATAATCTGTGAAAGGAGAGTTCCCTCAGATACAACACTAAACCAGAGCTCAAGTGAGCAAGACTGGGAATCCAGTCCTGCCTACCTTGCCCCTTATATATTGTCAAAAGCTACAGATGACTAAGCTATGAACTATCTAATCTAATAACTCTAAGCCCTAAGCATAAATAAAAGAGGGTCAAGGGCATGGATTGGAAATGAAAAATATGGCAGGAGGCCATGCAGATGTGGGAGAATAAAAGAGAAGCTATGAAATGGAAGTGCAGGGTCAGAGGTACTTGCACCATAAGAACAGGAATCTCTGTCACAGATGCATTTAAAATCAAATTCATGAAGATAAGATAAAGGGCAGTTTTAGAAAAGATCCCAGAAAGATCCATGTCAGGTGACTTATGATCACATGACCACTGCTAAAGAAAAGGAATAATAAATACTTTTAGAAGAAATCAGATTACAAACTAGAGTTAAGCTGAATTTGGGGTTCCTTGTGCATGATTATGTGATGTCACATGACTGGTTTTAGTGGAGTAGTGTCACTTTATAACACTACCCCATTTTTAGCCATGAAGCTTCAAAGAGCCAGTAAAAGGACTTTTTCTAGTCCAATATCCATTATTGCCTAAGATCTGCTTCTATAAACTTTTAAAGAAAAAATAATCAAAAAAAGTTGGTAGAAAAAATGAAAAAATGCTTCTTGTTTCTATTAAATCTCTTTAGACCCTTGTTTCCAGATACCTTACTATTTCATCTTTGAGTCAACTCATCTCAAGGCAATATAGGAACTGAGTAAAGAGTAGACTAGGCTACTGAAAAAAAATAACCCATTTGCTGAAAAAACTTCACAGAAACTGAAAGACTTGTTGTCATATCCCAGACCTCCAACCCAAATTCCAACTCTATTCTGACCTGGCTTACAATTGGTCTTTACACCTAGTAAGCCACTCTAGCCCTCTGACTCCCCTCCAGGCAACTCCAGCTCTCTGTCACCATTCTAGTCTTTCCCAGCAATATATATACACTTCCTGCCCCCCAGTGTTATATACTCCTCTGGGCTTCTGCTCCCACTCTGCCCCATTCTGCTTCCAGTCTATCTCTGCTCCAGTTAAGTACTATCCTAGTTTCCCTTTGTCATCTCCAGACTGTCCTGGTATAACTCCATTACCATTCCTGGTCAGTTACTGTTACCATCATTGTTACTATTCCTGTTCTGTTCCTGTTCCTTGCTTTCCCCTGTTTTATCCTGTCACCCTTCAGTTTCAGTCTGACATGATTGGACATTGTCTTCCCTGACATCTCCATTTGTTTCCTAGATATCTAGACATCTGCTTTGCTTCTGAGTTTGCACTTGTCTCATTTCATTACACCCCTAGATAGTTCTGCCTTGCTGAGGTATAAGTACTATAGTTTTGTATCTTGTATCTCAGTATGAATATTGACAAAAACAACAGAAACATCCTCTTGTTGTCATCCTCACTCTGCTCAAGCCCTTGGGCTCACTCTGACCCTCCAGGTTACTCCAGAGTACCTTCAAGGCCAAGTAATATTCTTGAAGGAGTCACAAGGTCTCACCCCATGACTAGGCTTGACTCTCCTTGTCCTGCCTGTCCCTCCTATTGAGCATAAAGATAGCCTTCTTACCCATTTCCAACATCTATGTAAATTAGAACACCAGAAAGTGCAAGGGTGCACCACATAAGGTAAAGCTGAGTCCCATTTGACCATTGAAATCCTTTCTAGATTCCCCCAGAGCCCTCAAGAGCCCTCCAGAGTTCTGATCTTCCTTTAGCATCAAGGGTTTCATTTAAAAAGGAACTGGTTAAAAGTATACTCATCTTGGTATAGGTTTTAACAGTCTCCTTTTAGTGGGATAAAAGTTTTAACAGTATATTCATACTCTCACTTGCACTTTTCTTGCCTTTACTTAAGAATCAGCCTCCACTGTCTCTCAATACTCAACTCTGAACCACCTGCATGCTTGGTGCACTCATGGATGATTCCTCCAAGATCTCTGGAACTTTATTCCATCCCTTGCATCATCTGTTAGGATATGAACCCCAATAATACTGCTACGACCTCATGCTCTTCTGGGCATTTGACCTCTAAGTTAATCTAGTCCTCATGGCACAAGCCTCTTACAGCCTCTAATGTTCTGAGTTGCTCCAAGCCACTCTGACAATTCTATAATGTCAGTCACTGGCCCCTGTCACTTGAAACACATGCATCTAGATTCAACTTCTAACTCCTGATCCTTGCATTCCCCTATTCCTGACTCTGGGCTCTCCAGAACAGCTGTGATTTCCTACTATCATACAGTGTCACCAGCCCTTATGGATCCTCAAATGCAGCTGAGATTATGGTTCCCTACCAATGAGTGCCACTCCCTCTGTTTTTTCCTCTTTTTCTCCAGCATCTGACTCTGGTTTTCTAACACTTTGTTGTTACCTGGTAATCTTTGACAGAAAACCACTCCATGTTACTCCAGACTATTTCAACCACTTTCTTATGCCTAGATCTAGCCATTGCAGTCTAAGCATCCTCCAGCCATCTCCCAGCCCCTTCTTAACAAGTCACTCCAGGATTATCAATAGGCAGTCATCAACCTCTGACATCTGTTCTCTACTCCTAGGCAACCCATTTCTGGCTGTTGGTCCTAGCCTTTCAAGACCCATTCTTCCAAACATAACAAATCTATTAAACCTATACCCCTTGTTTCCCTGACCTCCAGTACCATCCTTCCATGCACTTCCAATCACTACAACCCCCATTGGGTACCTTGTCCTATTTCAGATTTGAAAGCCCCAACACTCTGATCTTTCCACCCACTTCTGCTTCTCCTGATGCCTCACTGTCTCTTTTGAGTTCACCTATTCTGCTCAAGCTATTGGACCTCCACATACCCTACAAAGACTATTGGCTTCACTCCGTTGATGCCTAGCATTACTCTCTGCTGGATGATTTGTGTTCACTGATTCTAGGACACCACTAACTCACCCACTGTGGTCCATTGACCCCAGGTATTGAGTAGTACCTCATCTGTTCACTGGATAACACATGCCAGCATCCTGCACAACCCCTGTAGCTCTGTACCACTCTGGTCTCAGCTAACTCTGATCTCAAACCACAGCTCTTGTTGTCATGATCTGGTAGTTATGACTCTGTTTCCTAAGTGCACAGTTGTTTCTGTGTCACTCTGCTCTCTGTAGCAGGCCAGTTCCATCTGTTGATATACCTACCAGGAAGACACTTCTGTCTGCCTCCAACCTTCTCTGAACTTGTAGCATTAGACCCTTTATTCTTCATTGCCTGTGGCACCTCTGCCACTGGTTCCTTATCCTCACAGCTAAGGTATACCCACATTGCTGACCAACCAGGCTTTAGAAGCACCACCCCTTTTCCTCTGCAC
Source organism: Pulveroboletus cf. rosaemariae (assembly GCA_038089275.1). Classification (NCBI taxonomy): domain Eukaryota; kingdom Fungi; phylum Basidiomycota; class Agaricomycetes; order Boletales; family Boletaceae; genus Pulveroboletus; species Pulveroboletus cf. rosaemariae. The sequence goes on along the minus strand of JBBPKN010001767.1, from coordinate 307 downwards.
TCCACTGTGCTTCCTGTGTTTTGTCTTGCATGCCAAAAGTCTCTTGCTCCCTTTGGGCATCTCTGTCTATCTCCACCTCCCTGGAAGGTTCACACTTCTGTCATGACTGTGCTGCAATTACCCTTCCCTTCTCTACTTGCAGTTGTTTGAGTGTTGTTTCAGTTTGCTATGGTTCTCTGCTTGGATTTCTTCTGTATGGCACTACATTTGTTTTATGCACCACCTTTCTATAATCCCATGCTGTTGGCACCCTCTGTCCCCTTATGAGAGACCTGTTTGGTGGAATTGTCTCCATACCTCTCCATCT
>JBBPKN010001766.1:0-12511 GCA_038089275.1 Pulveroboletus cf. rosaemariae | reverse complement strand
AGATCTGACCCTCTTCTGGATCGAGATCAGATTCATTGGAGATCCGATCGGGAGATGCATCTATCATCTGAGATACTAGATCCAACCATAAGTGTAACCCCAACCATGCGAATAGAATATTAAATAAGAGCTCAACCATAACCTAGGGTTTATCCTTGTTTGGCAATGAAGTCCCACGGTCACGTGCTTGTCAGGTGACTGCATGATAGCATTTGTAACACTTTGGCAGAAACTGTCTTGACATGGGGGGTGTCCTTGGTGGTGATGGGAGAAGGAGAAGAAGCAGGGAAATTCAGGCAGGCAGTGTTGATATGACCAGGTTTTTGGCATCTGAAACAAAGTCAGTTCTTGATGCAGAAGGTCCTACCTGCTTCAGTTAGGTGACCCTTCTTTATGGCATCAACATTCATAGCATTTGGATCTTTCTCTGGCTTGGACATAGTGGAGAGGGGCATAGAAGTCCAGGTGAATGCATGAGGATTTTTTCACTGTTGTTCTATAGAGCAGATGCACTCCATAGTTCCTTGGAAGTGAGCGGCTTTGGTATACCACTCAGCAATAGTAGAGGGAATCATATCCAGATTATGGATTCAACAAGAGAGGTAGAATGTGAGTCCTGTTTTAAAGTATCCAATGAGGATATTGTTATCAGTGATTTTAGCTGTAATGACTTGATTTTGGAACTCAGCAGTATATTCAGTGAGGAAAGGCATCCATTCACCTTTCTTTCCCTGCTTCATCTGTGTATTAGCCAGCCAGTGAATGGTGGCATTAACCATGTCCTGTTGTTGGAAAACTTTCAGGAATATGGAGGTAAAATGGGAAAACTTTCCCATGATAACAGTCGTTCTAGAGATACACTTCTTCCAGTACGTTGCAGCCCATGACAATGCTGGCCCTTTGATTATAAACAAAAGGGCAAATGCAATTTTCTTCTTGTCAGAGTTGTGGACTGTGCTGTTGACAAAGAGGTAGAACTGGACTGTGTCCAGCCAGTTCTCAGCTTTGGATCTGTTGCCATCAAAGTGCTCAGGGGTGCCGAGACAAAGTTCTGTTGGCTTGGTGGTGGAGGTGAAGGAGCCAGACATGGCAATGGATGGAGCAGGTTGGAGAATGGTAAATGTGGGTTGGTATTGAACAGGAGTAGGAAATGGAGGTGTCTGGGCTCAAGGAATCTGTAAAGAAGAAGAGAGTTTGTGAGCAAGGTCATGGTCTTCTCGTACTTCTTCTTGAGAAGGGACAAGGATATCTGCAAGTGTGTCTTCTGGTGTGGAGGGTGATTCAGAGGAGAGAAGTTCTCAGGTTCTGAAGTGGACTTGAGAGGGTCTGAGATAGAGGCATGAGGCTCACTCCAGAGGGAATCGAACAGTGAGGGTTGTTTAGGTGGAATGGTGGGAGTGGACTATAGCAATGATAGTCACAAGTAGAAGATGCTACTTCTTTTGTTACACCAGGCCTGGGTAGGGACAAGTGTAGACCTTGCTGTGAATGAAGAGAATAAAGTGAACCAAAGGTAAGCTTCAAGATGAGTGGAAGGTGACAAATGAAGTGTTGTGCCTTAGTGGTACCAGCTACACTCCCAGGGGTGTGCCAAGATCAGACACTGATGATCCTCTGGTTAAGTGTCAGGACACAAGTAGTGGATTCTGAGTACATAGGTACAAGGACAAGTGAAGATGTGAAGACTGTGAGGTGGTCACAAGGTAGAAGTAGTGTGAGGAAGAGAGAACATGAAGTACACTACTTTATAGTACAGTTAATAGAGCCAAAGTGGAGATAGAATGTGTAATCATGCTAATAAATGATGAGTAAGGTATCCATGTGAAAATGGATGGAAAGAGATGGAATGATTATGAGTTAGCTGATTAAGAGATAGAAGACCCAGGCAAAGGACACAACAAGAGAGCAGTCTAGACAAGGCTAGAGTGTGAGAAGAGCAGAAACTATTGGTAAAAAGTGAACAAGGAAGCACCATAGGTGCAAGAAGATCAGAAGCTATGATGAGAGAAGAAGGAAAAAGAGGAAACAAAAGAGAAAACATAACACAGAATCATTGCCAAGAAAGGGATACCCAGAACAAAAGAATTCCCAGAAGATGCAGAACAGCAGAAGGTCTACCAGGAAAAGAATACCCAGGGAAAACAGAAGGGCAGGTCCTGAGATGACATTCAGGAAAGAAGGAAATACCCACAAGCAGGAAATGGAGTCATTAGGAATCATGTCCAAAGAGCAAGGATTTCCCAGGCAAGAGATGGAGAGGTGCGGATCAATTCCACCAAACAGGTCTCTTATAAGGGAACAGAGGGTAAAGAGCACAGAGTTATAGGAAGGTGGCACATAAAACAATTGTAGCACCATATAGAAGAAATCCAAGCAGAGAACCATAGTGAACCGAAACAACACTCAACCAACTGCAAGCAGGGAAGGAAAGGGTAATCACAGTGCAGTCACAACAGAAGTGTGAACCTTCCAGGGAGACAGAAAAGGATGGAGATGCCTAAAGGGGGCAAGGGGCTTTTGACATGTGAGACAAAACATGGAGGGGTGCAGCAGAGTGTAAAGGAAGAGGGATGGTGCTTCTGAAGCCTGGTTGGTCAGCAAGGTGGGTATACCTTAGCTGTGAGGATAAGAAAACAGGTGGCAAAGGTGCCATGGCAACAAAGAACAACAGTCTAATGCTACAAGTTTGGAGAGGGTCAGAGGCAGATAGAGGTCTTCCTGGTAGGCATATCAACAGATGAAACTGGCCTGCTACAAAAGCAGAGTAATGCAGCAATAACCATGCACTTAGATGATGGCATTATAACTACCAGATCATAACAACAAGAGCTGTGGTTCAAGATTAGAGTTAGCTGAGACCAGAGTGGTATGGAGCTATGGGGGTGTGTGGGATGCTGGCATGTGTTATCCAGTGAACAGATGAGATACTACTTAATACCCAGGATCAATGGACCACAGTGAGTGAGTTAGTGGTGTCCTAGAATCAGTGAACACAAACCATCCAGCAGAGGGTAATGCTAGGCATCAACAGAGTAAAGCCAACAGTCTTTGTAGGGTTTGTGGAGGTTCAATAGCTGGAGCAGAAGAGGTAAAATCAAAAGAGACAGTGAGGCATCAGAAGGAGCAGAAGCAGGTGGAAAGGTCAGAGTGTTGGGGCTCCCAAATCCAAAATAGAACAAGGTACCCAATGGGGGTCATAATAATCAGAGTGCATGGAAAGATGGTGCTAGAGGTCGGGAAGATAAGGGGTACAGATTTAATAGACTTGTCATGCTCAGGAGATTGAGTCTTGAAAGGCTAGGGCTGACAGCCAGAAATAGGTCACCTAGGAGTAGAGAACTGACACTAGAGATTGATGACCACCTATTGATAATCCTGGAGTGACTTGTCAAAAAGGGGCCAGGGAGGCAGCTAGGTAATGCTTAGACTGCTATGGCTAGATATAGGCATGAGAAAGTGGTTGAAATAGTCCAGAGTGATGGGGAGTTGTTTTCCATCAAGGATTACCATGTAACAACAAAGTGTCAGAGGACCAGAGTCAGATGCTGGAGAAGAGCAGGAAAAGTGGAGGGAGTGGTGCTTATTGGTAGGGAACCATAACCTAAGCTGCATTCAAGGATCCATAAGGGCTGGTGATGCTGTCTGATAGTAGGAAATCACAGCTGTTCTGGAGGGCCCAGAGTCAGAAATAGGGGAATGCCAGGGACAGGAGTTAGAAGTTGAATCTAGGTGCATGTGTTTTGAGTGACAGGGGCCAGTGATTGACATTGTAGAATTGTTGGAGTGACTTGAAGTGACTTGGAACATTGAAGGCTGTAAGGGGCTTGTATCATGAGGACTAGATTAACTTAGGGGTTGAATGCCCAGAAGAGCATAAGGTCATAGCAGTGTCATTGGTGTTCATATCCTGACAGCTAATGCAAGGGATGGAGTAAAATTCTGGAGATCTCAGAGGAATCACCTGTGAATGTGCCAAGCATGCAGGTGGTTCAGAGTTGAGTATTGAGAGGCAGTGAAGGCTGATCCTTATGTGGTGGCAAGAGAAGTGCAAGTGAGAGTATGAATATACTGTTAAAACTCTCCATCCAACTAAAAAGGGACTGTTAAAACCTATATCAAGACAAGTATACTTTTAACCAGTTCCTCTTTTTTGAATGAAATCCTTGATGCTGGAGAAAGATCAGAACTCTGGGGTATTCTGGAGGATTCTGGGGAAATCTAGGAAGGGTTTCAATGGTCAAATGGGACTCAGCTTTACCTTATGTGGTGCACCCTTGCACTCCTCCATTGTTCTGATTTACATAGATGTCAGGGTGGGTGATATGGCTGTCTCTATGCTCAACAGGAGGAACAGGCAGGACAAGGAGAGTCAAGCCTAGTCCTGGGGGTGAGGATTTATGACTCCATTGAGGATATTGCATAGCCTCAGAGATACTCTGGAGTAACCCAGAGGGTCAGAGTGAGCCCAAGGGCTCAAGCAGAGTGAGGATGATGACAAGAGGGTTTTCTGGTGTTTTGTTGATATTCATACTGAGGTACAAGATACAGAACTACAGTACTTATACCTCAGAGAGGCAGAGCTATCTAGAAGTGTAACAAAATGAGACAGGTGCAAACTCAGAAGTGAAGCAGATATCTAGATATCTAGGAAATGAATGGAGATGTCAGGGAGACAATGTCCAATTATGTCAGACTAAAACTGAAGGATGACAGGATGAAACAGGGGAAAGCAAGGAACAGGAATGGAACAGGAATAGTAACAATAATGGTAATGGTAACTGACCAGGAATGGTAATGGAGTTATATTGGAATGATCTGGAGATGATAAAGAGGAACTAGGATAGTACTTAACTGGAGCAGAGATAGACTGGAAGCAGAATGGGTGGAGTGGGAGCAGAAGTCTGGGGGAGTGTATAATGCTGAGGGGTGGGAAGTATACATGCATAGCTGGGAAAGACTGGAATGGTGATGAAGGGCTGGAGTTGCCTGGAGAGGAGTTAGAGGGCTGGAGTGGCTTACTAGATGCAAAGACCAGTTGTAAGCCAGATTGGAATGGGGTCAGACTTCAGGTCAGAGGTCTGGAATATGACAAGCATCAAGGGTTTCATTTTAAAAAGGAACTGGTTAAAAGTATACTCATCTTGGTATAGGTTTTAATAGTCTCCTTTTTAGTGAGATGGAAAGTTTTAACAGCATGCTTGACAGGTCTTGATATAATTTATAGTATCTTGTGCCTGATTTGGCCAATAAAAGAAACATTTTAATAAGTGTAGAGTTCTTCTTTGTCCTCCATGTCCTGCAATAGGGAAATCATGACATAGCTTTAAAGCTTCCATTCTTAATTCTTTTGGTATGAATATTGTGTTGGTTTCTTGGTGTGTTAAATATCCTTCATCTGCATTATAACACAGCCCAGGCATATCATCTTCAAGAAAAGGCCTGGTAGCTACAATGACATCCAACAGGAAGGTGTTCATAAGAGACAAGCCACAGGAGGGGAGGGAGGGGAAAAAGGCAGGGGAAAAAACCACAACTTGTTTATTGAGCTCATCCAGAATGGTGCCATGATCATAGTGATGAGAGAGGGCATCTGCTCAGCCATTGGAAGTTCCTGGTTTATAAATGATATTAAATCAATACTCCATAAGAAGTTCAATCCAACAAGCTTGCTGAAAGGAGAGATCTTGTGGCTTTCTTTAGTGTTCCAATGCTTGGTGATCAGTTTAGATTTCAAAATCTGAACAATCAATAAGTAAATGGCACCATTCTTTTAATGCTCTGATGACTGCCAGCAGTTCTTTGTCATAAATAGGATAATTCTTTTTGGCTGGGGCAAGGGAGTGGGATAGATAAGCTGCTGGGTGCCATTGGCCATCAACCAGATAGGAAAGAACTGCCCTAGTAGCTATGTCAAAAGCATCTGTTTCCACCCTGACAGGCTTTGAGGAATCTGGATAAACTAAAAAGGGAGCTGTGCTCATAATATTCTTTATTGTAACAAAGGCCTTTTGTTGAGGCCCATTCCAAGAGAAAATCTTATCTTTGCAAGTTAAATCATTAAGTAATCTAGCAATGTCAGCAAAACCTTGGATAAACTGTTGATAATAGTTAGCCAAACCCAAAAAGGCTTGAATATGTTTAAGGGTGTGAGGTTGAGGCCAATCTTGTATTGCCTGGACCTTGTTCATTTGCATCTCGACCCTGTCTTTAGATATAACCATTCCTAGATAATTCACCTTTTCTTGCATAAAGTGGCATTTAAAGGATTTGAGAAACAAATCATGCTCTTGAAGTTGCTGGAGAACTTGTGCAACTAGTTGCGCATGTGCCTGTTTAGATTTGTTTTTGGTAAAAATAATAATATTGTCAATATAAACCATCACAAATCCCCAAAGGTCATGAAAGATATCATTAACCATTGTTTGGAATATGCCAGGGCTATTGCACATGCCAAAATACATTACCAGGGGTTTATAAGCCCCTATAGGCATGGTAAATGCCCCTTTCCATTTGTCACCTTGATGGAGTCTGATATTGTTACACCCCCATTAGAGATCTAGAGTAGTGAACAAATCTGATTCCTTTAGCCAATCAATAAGAGTGGAAATGAGAGAAAGTGGAAATGAATTCTTGATAGTCCACTCATTCAAATACCTATAATCAATAACCATCCTTTTTCCTCCATCTTTTTTACCAGTAAAGAAGACTGGTGAGATCTGAGGTGACTTAAAGGGTCTAATATACCCTTTTTCTGTTTTCTTGTTAATAAATTCCCAAACCTCTGTCATTTCAGTGTCAGATAAGGGAATTACTCTTTCTTTTTTCAGTATGAATCCTTCTTTTAGATCTACTGTGTGATCCCATGGTTTTCTGATTGGCATTCTTTCTGATTTCTTCTGGGAGAAAGTATTCAGATACTTATGAAATTCTTGAGGTACTTGATCTGCCAAATCAAGTTCTTCTGTTGTGATCTGTTGAAGTGGCATAGCTTTTTGAATTAGGATTGTTTTCTTTTTCCAATCTATAATTGGGTTATTCTTTTTAAACCAGTCATATCCAATGATTAGATCCATTTTGCCTAAGGTGGATACTAGAGCAGGAATTACTTTCTCTTGACATTGCTTATTAGCATCCATAAAGCTTATTTGAAGGAGTACTTTGTTTTGAATTACTCCCCCTAATCCTTTTGTTTCATCAGCATTGTATACCTCTACCTTTTGTTCCAAGGGAATTTCTGTTAATTTATTTTTTCTTATAAAGTTAGTATTCACAAATGTTATCACTGCTCCTGAATCAAGGAGCACATGAATTGTTCCACATTTATTCCATTGTTCATTTCATATTTCTTTTACCTGTGTTTCTAATAAAAATTCATTGCAATTAGTTAAGATTTTGAGGTTTTTATAAATATCTGTTAAAGGTGAACTTTGTATGACAACTGATTTGATATCTTTTTCTTTTATTTTTTCTGAGGAATTAAGCACTGGTGAATTGCCCCCAGCCAAGCTCATTTGAGACCCCTCATAGGCATGTGAAAAAAATTTATTCTGTGTGATGTTACATGTGTTAAATAGCAAAGCACCAGAAAAAGAAGAAAAAGAAAAAAGACCTTGATCACCTCAATCAATCAAAGTCCTAACTATTTTAAATGTTTCTGCTCAGTTTGGAACTTGTCCAGCCAGTATGCCCAAGCAGTGTCACCATACATACTATTTTCAGGGATTTCTTCTATCCCTGAGCCTTGTTCTTGGTTTTGTTTTGCAGCCTCTGCTGTCATCATCCTCATATCTATCATAGGGGCCTTGTAAGTATTAGGCTGCCCCTGTACCTTCCCAAAATCCCTGAAGGTCAATATCTGCCTTTGGAGTGTTGCCCTATTATCTGCTGAGGCACCAGTGTTACAAATGTAACATTCACTAGCAGAAGAGTCACATGACAAGCACATGACCATGAGACTTTATTGCCAAACAAGGATAAACCCTAGGATATGGTTGAGTTGTTTCTTCAGAGTTTCCCCTTGGATTTGGGATACAGCTTATAGGATTGGATCTAGCATCTCAGATAAAGATATCTCCTGATTGGATCTAGATGACATCTGATCTAGATGACATCTGATCTAGATTGATGGATCTGATCTGTGACAGAGATCCAGATGGGATCTCCTTAGCCTCATGGTTGAGGGCATGGTCTAATCTCTGCTTATCCTAGACCCTTGGTTTCCATTCTTCATAGCCTTTCCATTCTACACACCTATACTGTATGGCCCATTGGTCATATTCTCAGTAAGCATGCCCTATGCCCTATTTCCTTATTTAGTGTTTCCCTATGACCTGGAGGTGGTCTGTGTGCACTTGGACTTAGTATAAATAGCAGGTAGTTCTTTGGTTTCAGCTCCCCAGCCTTAACCACTTCATTAGCTTCATTATCTTGTATATCATCTAGTGCCTTGACAATACAGGCATTCCCTCCTAACTTAGTGCCATGGCTCCTCAGGCCTTGCTACCCTGAGTCCATCACATCACCCATCACTCTATTTCAACTGAAACCAACAATGAAACTGACACACCCTCTCAAGGCAGACCATTTAGGGTTAGGACAGGTTATTCAGAGATCAACACCATAACACTTGGTTAAGGCTACTCCTTACTTGACTGGGTGCAAGTGTTTGTCTATACCCAGAGCTTATTAATGTCTTGTGGTTTCACTGATGAAGAAAGAATTTATACCACATAGCAAATAGAAGATTACCCTTCCTTCACACATCGTACACCAACAATGACATCGGACCTTGACATGTTGTTAAACTGTCTAGGGACCTAAGCAAGTCATTAAAAGGTTTTGGCCACATATAGAGTCATTAAGAAGCTAGGCAGCTTGGTAAAATGCCTTGGCATATCTAATGTTGTTAGGATCTGGGCATATCTTGAAAGGGCCCATTCTTTTAGTTCTAGGGAATGTCTTGGGACGCTTTTGCATGAACACAAGCCTGTTGACCACTGTGGTTCACATTTGGGTATCATCTAGTGCCCACTCTTCTACTCGTTGTTTATAGATGTCATATAACCCTTGTCACCAAACACTGAAACCAATTAGCCAAACTGTCATAAAAGTGAAATCATTATAGACCATCATCTTTCATTAAAACGTATAGGACCAGAAGTACTGAAGATGGAAGGCTTAGTTGCAAACTAGAAGTCTAAGGGAAAAGATTGTTTTCAGATCATTTAGTTGTGGGTTCACACTACAAACCCTCTCCTCTTTTGGATTTGGACATCGAAAATTGAGAACCTCTGAGAAGTCCTCTGGTAGGATGGATCATGTTGAAAACGTCAACAAACTAGTCAGTCTATCATTAAACCATTATTTGAAAAAGTAGCTTTGGTGAAAAGTAAAACAAACCGACACCAATCATTTCAGACTATGAGCAAGAGTTCTTAGGCTTTGCTGCCATTTGGGATTTTTGTTTACAGATTGTATTTCATTTCTGAGGTTCATCAAACCTTGTGGTCAAATCATCTAGGAGTTTTACAGTATCTCATAACTGTCAGTACAAATGGTCAAGCAGTGAACTGGAAAGTTCTAAAACTAAGACTAGACCAGCTCATGTCAGAAAACTGAGTTCATATAGGAAAGTAGACCAAAGAAGCAAGTAGATCCCATTGAAAGACAGTTCAAGGATGTTGATCAAAGAAGCCTTGGATGAGGAAGAATCAAAACAAGACAGAGAACAATCTAGGGACTAGGAGCTTTTAGGTTGAACAGACCACAATGTCTATAAATGAAGATACAAGGACCATGATGTCATTAAACAAAGAATATCATATCTGGAACTGAGTATCAAGACTAGAAAGGAAGATCAATGATCATGACAGGCAAAGACATCTAGCTAGCCTGGAGAATATGTGAATATTTACTCCAATCAAAGTAAAATGTTAACACTTGGTATCTGAATCAACAAGAGTCTGAAATAACAGAAAACTATTCAGAGTCTTTTAGTAAGTGAAATCAGACGAAAGTTGAGGTCACATCTAGGGCCTTGATAAGTAGAAAGGAAGTAGCTGAAATGAGAAAGCAAGTCTCCAAGTATCAGATGAAAGTGATTGAGCATTGCTCTCATGAGTAGAAAGGGAAAAGAGCAATCTAGTTCTGTGGAGAAAGAATTCTGAAGAATCGAAGAAGATCAATGATAATGACCATCTTATCAGGATAGGATGGATCTCCAAGTCTTGGAGATTGGAATGAGATTTGATGGTTTACTCTTTGAGGATTTTTAGAGTTTTTATTTGCAGACATTCAGAGAAGCAAGACTGAGTTGAAGAATAAGTCAGGAGAATTCTAGCAGGAAGATCAGGTGATTTAGTCCATTGTTCAACTGATTGAAGATTATCAAGAAAGTCTATTCACTAGAAGGTCACCCCTGAAGAGGGGATGATGATGAAATAGTTCTAACACTTGGTTATGCTATTCAGAGAATGTTTGATGAAGAAAATAGTCAAATGCAAGGAAGACAAGTATTCAGCCATGGACATGAAGAGAAGTGGTTGCATCTGTGGATATGAAAAGAAGCAGATCTGAAGAAAGTCTATTTTCAGAGTTGAATAAGCATTGATAGATGAAAGGAGATTTATCTCTGAGTAGAAAACAATTGCAAGGAGTTCAGAAGAATCTGAAATGATTTAAAACTATAGAGGCAGTTCTACATCTGCATTATCAAAAGTAATTCCAGGAAGAAAGTCATTAAAGTACAAAGTTGAAGAAGAATTCGCAGTGCCAAGCTCTAGTTTTTGTTCACCAAATATCAGGCATCAAAGAGCGAAGAAGTATTCGACAATGGAAAGATGATTAGTAATTCATCAAGGATCCACATAAAGAATCACAATCAAGAGCTTAATCAAGGAAAATATAAAAGTTGCTGAGTTTACATTGCAAAGAAGAATGCTGGCTGTCCATTGATCTATTCCCTGCAAGAAATGATATGGATGAAGTAGCTGCAGAGAGCTTCTATATATCCAGGAGTGAAGTGATGATCAGAAGTTATTTGAAAGAGTTCAAGAATGAGGTTTTCAAGGATTGGACCAAGATATCTTAAAACTATTTGTTTCAGAGTTCAGATGAGAAGAAAAGTTAAGTAAGCGAAAGCTAATGATGATGCAGTTAGTCTCCATTCAAGAGGAGCAGTTAGTCATCTAGGCAAGTAACTGAAAGATTTAGTATTCAAGTCACCAGAGTCCTAAGCATAACATGAAACTGTTTTGATGTTATGGGTTATCCTACAAAACCCTTAGTCCACAATGACTTCAAACTATGAAATACAGGTCTAAAGAAGATTTAGCAAGTAATCACAAGTATAAAAGTCAGAAGGCAATCAGGCATACCTCTGTGATGAAAGTTGTCATGAATCAATCAAGATAGTACTCAAGCAAGTGTAAAAAGTTAGAAGGTTATCAAACACACTTCTGCAAGAGTTTACAAAAGTTATCAAGATCAAATATCTTCAATGGATCTTTTCAGAGTTTTCAGAGGCAGTAATGCAAGAAGCTGCATAATCAAACTTCTAGGTCACACTTTTAATAATTCCAACATTCCTTGTTCATTCAGCAAACTGCCACTCAGTCCTTAATTGGATTTGAGATTTGTTGAAGCAAGAAGCCTGGTTGAAACATACCAGTATATCAAGAAGCAAGAAAAAGTTTTCATTGCAACATTGTCAATTTTTTCCAATAAGATAGTAATTGTTCCATTAAGATTGCATGCTCACTTTGATGTGTATTTCATTGGGATGATGAAATCTGAAGAGGGGATAGTAGAGAATAGGTGAATGTAGTGAACCTCCTCTTCTAGGAAGAATCTATTCAACAACAAAGAATAATTCTCAAGAAGAATATTTTTTGCACTTTTCAAACCTCAGAGCTTCTTGACCTATGCATGCTTTTTTCTTTTCTTTTCTTATTTATTTCAGAGTTTCAGAGTTGCAACAAGATTGTATTCTGATAATGGGTTTCAAGACCTTATATGAAAAGACAACAATTCAGGTGATTCAGGAGTCTCACCCCTGAAGGGGAGATAGTATTATGAACATAACATTCACTAGCAGAAGAGTCACATGACAAGCACGTGACCATGAGACTTTATTGCCAAACAAGGATAAACCCTAGGATATGGTTGAGTTGTTTCTTTAGAGTTTCCCCTTGGATTTGGGACACAGCTTATAGAGTTGGATCTAGCATCTCAGATAAAGGTATCTCCTGATTGGATCTAGATGACATCTGATCTAGATTGATGGATCTGATCTGTGACAGAGATCCAGATGGGATCTTTTCAGCCTCATGGTTGAGAGCATGGTCTAATCTCTGCTTACCCTAGACCCTTGGTTTCCATTCTTCATAGCCTCTCCATTCTACACACCTATACTGTATGGCCCATTGGTCATATTCTCAGTAAGCATGCCCTATGCCCTATTTCCTTATTTAGTGTTTCCCTATGACCTGGAGGTGGTCTGTGTGCACTTGGA
>JBBPKN010001765.1:0-12516 GCA_038089275.1 Pulveroboletus cf. rosaemariae | reverse complement strand
AAATCTTTTGGTCACCTGCCTAGATAACTAACTGCTCCCATATGGAGACTAACTGCACTGTCATTAGCTTTCACTTACTTAACCTTTCTTCTCATCTACAACTCTAAATATTTTAAAGACAATTTCAATCTGAATCTTCATTGCTTTCTTGAGCTCATTTTGATAACTTCTGATCATTGCTTCACTCCTGGGTGTTAAAACCTATACTGAGTAAGAATGGACTGTTAAAATATATACCAATCTTCTTCCTGAACAAAGCCCTTGTTGCTAGAGGGCAAAGGTCAGGTCCCAGCATCTTAGTGATATATGAACCTGAGAAAAGGTTATATTCCAGAAACTCTGGAGATGTCTGGAGACTTCTGGAGGGATTCAGAAAGGATTGGTTGATCAGATGGGACTCAGCTTTACAATATGTGATACACCCTTGCCTTTTTCAGTGTCCTGATTTACATAGATGTCAGAGGTGGAGAAAAGGACTGTCTCAGTGCTCAATAAGAGGGACAGGCAGGACAAGGAGAGTCAAGCCTAGTCATGGGGGTGGGACCTTACAACTCCTTCAAGGATATTGCTTGGTCCTGGAGGTTCTTCAGAGTAACCCAGAGGGTCAGAGTAAGCCCTAGGGCTCAATCAGAGTAAGAACTGTTGTAAACTTGATCAGCACAATTTAGCTTTCCATTTATGGTAATATTTACATAAGCATAGAGTGTACACTTCATACCATTTTCTAGTTTATGTTTCTCAGTAGCTTGACATCTACTGAGGATAAGCCCTATTTTTATAGGCATTTACTACTATACTAACCTACCTTAGTTTTTGTAGGTAGTACTTCTAATATCAGTAGCTTGACATCTACTGAGGTTCTCATAGATTGTTATAACTTCACTTAGCTTTACATAACACTTCTTTTCAACAAGGATAATGACAAGAGGGTATTTATGTTGATATTCATACTGAGGTACAAGATACAAAACTATAGTACTTATATCTCAGAGAGGCAGAACTATCTCAGAAGTGAAGTAGATATCTAAATATTTAAGAAATGAATGGAGACATCAGGAAAGACAATATTTAATCATGTTAGACTGAAACTGAAGGGTGATAGGATGAAATGAAAAAAAGCAAGGAATAGGAATGGAATAGAAATAGTAACAATAATGATAATAGTAACTGTGAGCAGGAATGGTAACAGAGTTATACCAGAACAGTCCAGAGATGATGAACTTGAACTAAGGTAGTACTTAACTGGAACTGAAATAGAACTGAAAATGGAATAGGGTGGAGTAGGAGTGAAGGGCCAGGAAATCATATACTGATAGAGAGGCAGAAAGCATACATGCATAGCTGGGGCAGACTGGAATGGTGATGGAGGGCTGGAGTTGCCTGGAGAAGAGTCAGAGAGCTAGAGTGACTTACTGGGTATGAGAACAGTCATAAGCCAAGTCAAAATTGGGTCAGACTTGGGTTGGAGGTATGAATATAACACTGGGTATGGAGAAAACTCTCTGCAGCTACTTCATCTGTATTATTTCCTGCAGAGAATAAATCAACAGACAGCTGGCATTTTTCTTTTCAATGACAATGAATTAACTTTTATATCTTCCCAGATTGAACTCTTGATTATGATTTTGTAGATTCTTGTTGAAATACTTTTCAGCTTTCCTTATTGAATACTCTTTGCTCTTTAATGCCTGGTATATAATGCACAAAACTAGAGTCTGGCACTGTGAATCTTCTTCAACTTGTACTTGTCAAATTTCTTTCTAAATAACTTTTGATAATGCAGAAGTAGAACTACCTTTGAAATAGTTTTAAATCATTTCAGATTTTTACAAACTTCTTTGCAATCACATTCTACTCAGAGAAACTAGTTCTCCTTTTGTCTGATAATACTCTATTCTCTCTAATTTTAACTTTCTTCAAATCTGCTTCTTTTTGTGTTCACAGATATAATCACTTCTCTTCATGTCCATGGCTAAATACTCATCTCCATGTACTTGACTATTTTCTTCATCAAGCATTCTCTGAAATAAACATAACCAAGCTTGAACTTTATCATTATTTCCTCTTCAGGGGTGTTTTCTAGCAAATAGACTTTCTTGACAATCTTTAATCAGTTAAACAATGGACTAAATCACCTGAACTTTCTGCTAAAAATCTCTTGACTAATTCTTGCTTGATTATGCTTCTCTGATTTCCTGTGAATCAAAACTCCAAACTTAAAGAGTGAATCATCAAATATCCTTCTAGTCTTCAAGACTCAGATATCTATTCTATTCTGATAAGATGGTTATTATCATCAATCTTCTTCAATTCTTCTGAATTCTTCTCCATAGTACTTTGATGCTTATTTTTACTTTTTACTTATGAAGCATTGCTCAACACTTTCATCTGTATACTTTAAGACTTGCTTTCTCATTTCAGCTACTCCCTTTCTACTCATCAAGGCCCTAGATGTGACCTCAACTTTTGTCTGATTTTGCTTACTTAAAGACTCTGACAGTTTAATGTCATCTCAGATCTATATAGTCTATAGTTGTTACAGACTCTTCTTGATTCTTCACCAAATGTTAACATTTGACTTTGGTGAGAGTAAATCTTCATGTATTCATCTGAATAGCTAGATGTCTTCTTTGGTCATAATTATCAATCTTCCTTTCTAGTCTTGACACTTGATTCTAGATATTGTTCTTTGTTTATAGACATTGTGGTCTGTTTAACCTAAAATCTCAGCTCTTCATCAAACAGATTGCTCTTGGTTCTATTTTGATTCTTTCTCATTCAAGGCTTCCTCAATCAACTTCATTGAACTTTCTTTTCTTTAACTCTGAGCTTCAGTCTTTTGTTCTTCTTATTCCAGTTTAACAACACTGGCAAACAAAATATGAACTTCAAATCCATGACTTCATTGAAGTGATCACTACAAATTCTGCCCTTCTCATGCTCTAGCCTTGTCTAGACTGCTCTCTTGTTACACCCTTTGCCTGGGTGTTCTATCTCTTAAATAGCTGACTTATAATCATTCTATCTCTTTCCATTTATTTCCACATGGATACCTTATTTATCATTTGTCAGCATGATTACTACAGTTGTCTCTGCTTGAACCTTTGTAGTTGTACTATAAAGTAGTGCACTTCTTGTCTCCTCTTTTTCTATGCTACTTCTACCTTGCAATTTACCTCATGGTTCTTGCATA
The DNA here is from genome assembly GCA_038089275.1 of Pulveroboletus cf. rosaemariae. Lineage (NCBI taxonomy): Eukaryota > Fungi > Basidiomycota > Agaricomycetes > Boletales > Boletaceae > Pulveroboletus > Pulveroboletus cf. rosaemariae. Next base: position 9,323 of record JBBPKN010001765.1, on the reverse strand, counting down.
AGATAACCACATGGTAAGGATAAGATAAGGTTATATGATAAAAAATGAAAAATCAAACTATAATACTACCCCCTTTTTAGATCTCAGATTCCAGATAAGACACAGCTAAAGATACAGCTTTAGTGTGGTTGGTATATGAACAAAACAGTGAATGGAAAGATTAAAGGTCAATGGACATCAACCAGCAAGGAGCAGAAGGATAAAGTTTGTGGAACTCTTCAACTAGGTCAGGAGAATTATGCAGATCATCAGAATTTTGCCAAGTATAATCTTCATTTTTGTATTCTGCCCAGTGAACAAGATATTCCAATTTTCCTTTGTGAATATGAGAATCAACAATGTGATCCACTTCATATTCTTCATGTCCTTCATTGGTGATGAAAACTGGATTGGGTGTCAGAATGTCTTGTCCTTGAAGTGATGGTAAATATGGTTTAATTCAAGAAATATTGATTGTGGGATATATCCACATGATTTTAGGTAATTTGAAACAAACTGCATGCAGAATTACTTCCAGAATCTCAAAGGGACCAATCCACCTCTTGGCCAGTTTCTTGGAAGGATAAGGAAGCAATAAATTCTTTGTGGAAAGCAGAACTAATTGGCCTTTTTTGTATACTGGCAAGCTTTGTTTGTTATGCTTTTTCATATGATTCTTGATTTCTTCTAACACTTCCTTTACTTCTTTGAAACTTTTAGACTTGTCACAGAGAAAATGCAATGAGGGAATATTGGATGTAAAGGGTTCAAAACTCAAACAGGGATGATAAGTCTTTGTGATTTCAAATGGAGATGTTTTTGTAGAGGTTGAATATGAATTATTATGATGTTATTCCATGATCTTTATCTAGTTTGCCCATTGATCCTGTCTTTTGGCAATAAAGTTACACAGATATTGCTCTAATTCCTGATTGACTCTTTCTGTTTGTCCATCTGTTTGAGGATGATAAGCTGTAGAAAACTTTTGTTTGACTTGTAGGACTTCATTTAGCTGTTTCATGAATTCCAAGACAAATTGAGGGCTGCAGTTCAATACAATAGAAGAAGAAAGTTCATGGTGAGACCATACATAATCTCTAAAAAGTTCTGCAACATATAAAGAAGAAAGAGATGAAGAACATGGATTGAAAACAACTTCTTTTGAAAAACAATCAACAATCACCATTATAGTATTAAATCCTTTTGACTCTGGTAATCCTGTAATAAAATCAACAGAAATGTCTTTCCATGGACTAGATGCCACTGGAAGAGGTTTAATAGGTAAAACCATCTTAGCTCCCTTAGATGTAGTGCAAGTAGAACAATGAGAAATGAAATTTGCTATATCTTTATTGAGAGTTGGCCAATAATAATATTATGAAATGAGGTTTTTTGTGTGATTTTGTCTAGAATGACCTCCTATGGGTGAAGAATAAAAAAGATTGAAAGTTTCCATATGTAATTCCTGTAAAACAAAGACTTGATTTCTTTGATTTAAATAGATTTTGTTTTGTGAACTATAACACCATGGAGTTGAAAGTTGAAGATTCCCAGATGCTTGTTGAATGCAACTAAATAAAGAAGAGGAAAGAAAAAGATTGCAATTAAAAAGAGCAGGAGAAAGCATGACAGCTTGTTTATTTGGATCTGGTTTTCCTTCAAAATGATCTTGTTGCCTGGATAATGCATCCACTTGACCATTGGTAGAGCCTGGTTTATAGCAGAGCATAAAATTGAATTTGGTGAGTGTTATTTGCCATCTGGCCTGTTAGGCAGATAAATCTTGAGGTTATTTCCAGTATTCCAAATTTTTATGGTCTATCCATATTTTGAAATGATCTTGTCTGATGAGGTAATGCCTCCAATTCTTTAGAGCATGAATGATGGCTAACAATTCCTTGTTGTAAATGGGATAATTTAATTTAGCAGCATCCAAGGAATGTGAAATATATGCTGCTGGTCACCAAAGATCATCTTTATGTTGATAAGAAAGTACAGCACCAGTGGCAACATCTGATGCATTGGTTTCAATGCAAATGAGTTTGGATGAATCAGAGTAACAGAGAAGGGGTTTGGATATAAGAATTTCTTTGAGATAAACAAAGGCAGCCATGCAGGCTAATGTCCATTCAAATTTAATGTCCTTCTTTGTAAGGGAATTGAGGGATCTGGTGATGTTAGCAAAATTAGGAATGAATTGCCAATAATAATTGGCTAATCTCAGAAATGCTTGTACTTGTTTGATGGTTCATGGTATGGGCCAATTTTGGACTGTGCTTGTTTTATTTAGTTGCATCTGTACTCCCTTTTTAGACACAACCATTCCCAGATAATCCACCTGGTCTTGAGCAAAATGACATTTTGATGGTTTGAGGAATAGATTATAATCTCATAGTCATCCTAAAACCTCCATTACTATTTCCAAATGTTGATTTCTGTTCTTTCCTTTGGTGAATATCATGATGTCATTGATATAAATAACAACATGTTCCCACATATCATGGAAAATATTGTTAACCATTGCCTGAAACATGCTTGGTGAGTTATACATTCCAAAATACATTACCATTGGTTCATAGGCTCCAATGGGAGTGGTAAATGCTCCTTTTCACTTGTCACCCTCTTTCATGTGAATGTTATTGTATCCCCACTGAAAATATAGGGTGGTAAACATATCAGCACCATTTAGATGATCTATTAATGTAGAGATCAGTGGTAATGGATAATTTTTTTAATGGTAAATTCATTTAAGTATCTGTAATCAATTACCATTCTTTTTTCTCTGTCTTTCTTGCTGATGAAGAACACAGGAGATGTTTAAGGTGATTTTGAGGGTCTAATATATCCTTTCTTCATTTCTTTATCCACAAACTCATGTATCTCTTTCATTTCTTCTTGTGCAAGTGAGATTATTCTTTCTTTCTTGAATACAAAGTTCTCTTTTAACTTCACCACATGGTTCCAAGGTTTCCTTGTGGGCATTCTTTCTGATTCATGCTGCGAAAAAACCAGAATAAATTCCATAGTTCTTTAAGTACTTTCTTTTGCAACTGAGTCTTTTCTTTTTTGGTGACTTGTCAGATCATATAATCTTGACAATCCCCTGAACACCTAGAGAAGTTAATTGTTTTCTTTACCCAGTCTATTTCTGGATTATGTCTCTTGAACCAATCATAGCCAATTAATAAATCCAGAGAACCTAAATTTGAAACATAGATGTTAATTCATTCTTTGTGCCATTGTTTATTCTTTCCTTTTATGGCTATATATATTATGACATAATGGTTTACCTTTCCAATTGTTCCTTTGGTTTCATCTGCATTGTATACTGTCAAAGGTTTTAGTAAATTTTTTTCATAGAGACCATGCTTTCAAATGAAAGCCTGATCTATAAATGTTACTGAAGCTTCTGAGTCAATTATTGCAAACATTAGTCCACATGATTCTCTTTTTAATCCTTCTTTTCCTCTTACTTTCCCATTAATTTTTACACTTACCCCTAATTCATCTCTTTTCTTTCAATTAAATAAAGTTGCTAAGTCTTTTCTTTTTTGACTTCCTATTGCATAAAGATAACCATTAGTATTATCAGATGGAATTAAGCACCCTATGTCCAGGGCCATGCTTGACAGAGATGCTGTCTCAGATTTTGGAAACTTGTTCCATTTCATGGTCATAGTACAAAAGAAAGAATCAAGAAAGAATTTACATACTGGAAGACTGGCCCTTAGCCTATCCAACTCCCTCAAACTTTTTCTGACTCTGCCTTCTTCCTTTCTGCCTCAAAAACATCCTGAAAGTAAGCACATACTTCTTCCATACTCTCCCAAGATGCCACAGGGATTTCTTGGAACCACTGTATATCTGCCATGTTATATACTTGAAACACAACTACTTGATGTGTTGACCTAAAACACCTAACTCTTGGTGTGTGCTGATTCCTAGATCCTGGATGAAGCTTTTTAGACTAGTGGCTTTGAACTAGGCAAAAGAGTAAAGAGAAATAAGAGCCAAGGATAACAAAAACAGAAAGGTTCAAGTGCACAAGACTGGAAAAACCCAGGCTTGAGCCAACCTTCTTATATATTGCTATATAATGTGCACAGACCATGTAAATGGTACTGGCCCTAAAGTAGTGTACAATAATCCATCCAATAGCATAAAGAGAGCAGGGACCTAGAAATACATGATGCAAACATAAGGAATGACATCATAGTCTAGATTGCTCTAGACCTGTGTCTTGTGAAGGTGTGAAATGTGAAAATGTAAAGAGGTGAAGAGGTCATGTGATGTGACAATGTGAAGAGCTACAGTAGTGAGAAGATAAGTTTAAAAAGAGTAAAAATAAAAAAGTGCATTATAATAATACTAGACCTATAGCCTTCAGTTCAGCTATGCACCAACCATCCTTATCCAGTGGTGAAAAGTCTGAGAATCATATTGGTTGTATGTAATGTTGCTGAGAGGGCCCTGTGACAGGGGCTTGCCTTGCACTGGCTTATTGAGGACCTTTTCCAAAGTTATTAGAGGGTTACAGAGCTGCAGAGTTGAATGCATTTGGACACTGTCTGGCCATGTGTCCTGGCTTTCCATGCTGGTAGCAAGTGTGTACTTACATCTGTGCCTGCCTGTCAACATCCATTAGTGCACCCCTACCTGGTTATACTCCAGTAGTAGTGAAACAAGAAGGAGGAGAAGGCCTCTGAGATGGCTGGGGTGTGAATCATGGATTGTATGTGGGTGGACCTCATGGAGGTTGATATCTAGGGGTAAAATGTTTGTAGGCAGTCCCCTTTCAACTGCCATGCACTCAAAAGCACTCCCTATCCTTTCTACCTGATCTATGAAGCCTGTAAGGGTTTCTTCTATCTTCTGCATGCATACTTGCTGATAAATTCAATATTGCACTTGCACTCTCATGAGTTGCAATGCATAATTGTTGCTAATTCCTGCATCAGCTTGATAGACCTTGAACTTCTGTAGATATTTGTTAATTGGTCCCCTTTGCCTGAGACCCTCCAACTTCTTCAATGTCTTATGAGCTAGCTCATTGATTTTGAAGTACCTTCATAATTCTTTGGCTATCCTAACAAAGTCCAGCCAAGCCTCTACTCCATATCTCTCCCTTGACCCATTCTCCAAGTATCAATACTCACTTTCCTTGTTAATGAATTTCTCCATCATAATTTGTGAGTAACTCCCTGCCTTTCCTTCTAATCTGGATAAAACAGCTGCAGTCTGCTCCTGCTTACTTTTCCACCTCTGTTTGGCATGCCAGACTGACAGATTTACAAACCACTTCCTCCATATCTTCTTTTCTCCATTTCATTTACCAGGATCCACTATCTTCTTCAATCCTTCCATCCTGGTAAACTCTTTGACCAGTAGCTTCATCATATCTCCAAGTTCCCCACTTATACTCATTCCAGTCATAGTATGGGTTGAAGGCTAGAAGCAGGGCTGGTACCAGGGTCTCAGTTCTTTATATCTTGGTTCTGGCTGCTGGGGGTCCTGCTGGGACAGGATTAATACTAACTCTGTGGATTCTCCAGTTCTGCTGCTGCTTGCATAGGGGTTGAATCTGGACAGGTTGGGTGACTATGGTGTGGGGGTGGTGTGTTGGTTTTTTTAAGGAAGTAGACTTCCTAAGTGATTGTAAACAATCTGAGGTAGCTAAAACTCAGTCTCTTGCTTTCTCAGCAATGAAATCTTTCTGTAGTTGTGAACTGAATTTGTCAAAGCATACTTGGAATGACTGCCTTCCAAGCTCATTGTCTTCAAAACCTTAGGATGCTTTGACTATGAACTCCTGAAGTCTTTCTTCAAATCCACATGAATAAGCTTTCTTCATAAACAATTTTTTGCTGAGTATGCTCTTGTCTATTAGTGGTAGTCTTGAGCAAGTGTTATGGTTGCAATTTCAGATGTTATATGATGTGGTGAACTAACCCTAGACAAGGGCTATGAAGTTGATGTTGAAAGAGATGAGATGTAAGCAGAGGAGTACTAGTGAGATACACTTTGCACTTGAGGATACAAGTGCTCAAGACTGGGCTTGAAATGTGCTAATGCTACAGTATTTATATAGTACAAAAGAGTACATGGACCAGGATCCTGATGGTAATTCTCCCACAGACCCTGAGGCACCATCAAATAGAAGAGAAGTCACTGTGAGAATAGCCAATGGCTGAAAAGAAGCAGTGCTTTTAAAATAGAAGAATGATGGAGATAAAAGTAGGCTGGAAGATATAAGGCTAACACTATGCCCTGGGTCTAGATCCATTATGTGACCCATCACATGCCTAGATAAGATAAAAGATTAGATAACCACATGGTGAAGATAAGATAAGGTCATGTAATGAAAAATGAAAAATTGAACTATAACATACTATCTTTATTCCAGAAGAATTGCATATGAAGGCATTACAGCTATGCCATGATTCTTCCACAGTAGAACATAGGGAACAACAATAAACTCTGTACCTTTTACATAGATTTTTCTATTGGCCAAATTAAATCAAAAATGTTTATGATTATATCAAGTCCTATCAAGTGTGCTTTCTCATAAAAAATGTTATGCTAGATCTAGATAGGGATGGGGATAGACCTTGCTGGCAGAGGACAAAGAAAAAGCTCTACAAATGTGTAAGCTTTGAGAACAGATGAAGTAACACAGATGCAGAGTAATGTCAAGGCTTCTTTGAAAAACTGTTATATTTTATAATTCCAATCCAATTCTGATCCAATCCTAACTCAACTTGTGCTTGGTCTGCATATCCATTAGATTACACTAGCCTGACTCTCTTCACACAACTCCAACCCTCTATTACCACTCCACTTTACTCCAGCCATCCTTATACTTCCCTTACTTTTACAAATTAATACCACTAGCTAAGGTTTACTTTTTATTTTACTCTATATTATGTTACACTTTCTATTTAGCTTCGCTTTTAGCCCCTTTTCCTATGCTTTATTCCTTTATCTAGCTAGCTTATATATGCCTCATGGTATGGTCCATGTACATTAGCTAATAGAATATAAGGACAAAGACTTAGACTAAATTCTCTAGTCTAAAGCACTTGTTTTCTTGCTGCTATCCTTCTTCTTCTCAGTCTGGTCTGCTTGTGTGGGCACCCCTCAAGGCTTTGCCTTTGGGATTAGGATTGGACCCCTTAACACTTACCCAGTTATTAGTACATGCTCTTCTGACCTTTTGTTTTCTCTGCCCTAGTTCTGACCTTAGCCTTGTTTCTGACTCAGTTAAGTAGTTTATCTTAGCCCTCACTTTGTTTTCTCTAAACCACTCCACTACTACTCTATACTTAATTCTGTTTTACTTACTATTACTGTTACACTTACTGTTTCCCTTTCATTTCTTTCTGCCATTCATTTAATTTCAGTCTGACATGATTGAACACTATCTTCCCTGATATCTCCATTCATCTCTTAGATACTTAAGTACCTGCTTTACTTCTGAGATTGTAACTATCTTATTTCACTATACTCTCAAATAGTTCTACCCCTCCAAGATATAAGTCCTATAGTCCTATATCTTGTACCTTAGTATGAATATTGACATAAATACCCTTGTCTTGTCTTTATCCTCACTCTAACCAAGCTATTCAGCTTACCCTCTGATTCTCCAGGTTATTCTGGAGCATCTGGGGCTAAACAATATCCTTGAAGGAATTGTAAGGCTCTGCTCTCATGACTAGGCTTAACTTCCCTTGTCTTGCCTGTCTCTTATGTTGAGCATCAAGACCACCCTCTTTTTCATAACTGATCTCTCTGTAAATTGGGACACTGCAGAGTGCAAGGGTGTATTACATAAGGTAAAGCTAAGTCCTGTTCAATTAATGCAACCCTTTCTAACCCTTCTCTAGAACTCTTCAGACTTTCTGGAAATCTCTGGAGTTTAAGCCCAGATTATGTTAGTATAGCAAGAAGAGTATGAGTTTTAATAGTATATTTATACTAACACTTGTACTCTTCATGCCATTATATCACATAAGAATTGGCTTAGGCTGTTTTTTGACCCTTAACTCCAACTTATATTCCTCAGAACCTCTGAAACATCTGGATATTCCTGGAATCTAGACCAATTCCTTGCACTAACTATTATAAAGTGATACTCCAGTACCAGTTCTAGTCACATAATCTCACATAATCATGCACAAGAAATCCCTTAAGTAGAACCCTAGTCTGTGATTTCTTCTATTTCTTAGAGTTATTCTTGCAGTGGTCACATGACAGGTTACCTAACAAGGATTTTCTCAGAATTTTCTTTGGTTATATCCAGATTTTATCTTCATGGATCTCCTTAGATCTGGATCTGGATCTAAGATGCATCTGTGGTAGATCTATAGATTGGATCTCATTTATGGCAGAGATTTCCATTCTCATGGTATTCTCACCTCTGACCCTGCACTTCCATTCCATTTCATATCTGCTCATTCTTATGGCTTACTGCAGATAATTAGTTATCCCTTTAATTATACCCTATGCCCAGTTTCCCTTTTAGTTAGAGTTTCCATACTAGTACATGTAGATTACCTGGTCTGTGTGCCAGCCTATGGGATATGTAAGGGCTAGGATGGCAGTCTGGGTTGTCCCCAGTCTTGCTCACTTAAAGCCTAGTTTGCTTTTCCCAAGTGATTCTTTAAAACATCACTAAAGCCTGGGCAAGATTTATCCTTTTCTGTTCTTGTATAGACTTACCCCTTAACATCATTGCCTAGTTTCTGGCCACTAGCACAAAAGCCAGATAGCAGGATAGGAAGTACTCACCAAGGTTAGGGTTAGAAAAACTAAAATATCAAGAAGGTATTTTACTAACTGTTAGATTATAATCATACATGACCTCATTATGACTTTATGTTCTTTTGAACATCCCTGACCCTCAAGTTGGCCTATCTTCCTTATTGCACATGTTCCTCACCACTTCTGAGCTTCTAAGCTTCTTGAAACCACTCTAACCCTATAACTTTAGTTACTGGTCTCAGATATGCCCTAGGCTCAACTTTTCTGATTCTCTAACCTTGATATTCTCTCTGTTTTCTACTCTGGACTCTTCAGAGCAGTTCTGACTCTCATACATCAAGTAGTGTCACCAGTTCTCATAGATCCTCAAATGTAGTTTCAAGAATATAATTACCCACCTATAAGCACTACTTCTTCCTGTCTTCCTGTTTCTTCTAGCAGCTGACTCCAGTCCTCTGATACTTCATTGTCATCTGGTAATCCTTGACAGAAAACCACTCCATGTTACTCTGAAATCTCCCCAACCATCTTGTTCATCTAGACTTTGCCATTGCAGTCTAAGCATTTCTCTAGCCTTTTTCCAG
>JBBPKN010001764.1:0-12524 GCA_038089275.1 Pulveroboletus cf. rosaemariae | reverse complement strand
CTATGCCCTGGGTCTAGACCAGTCATGTGACCCGTCACGTGCCCTGATAAGATAAAAGATTAGATAACCACATGGAGAAGATAAGATAAGGTCACGTGATCAAAGTTTGAAAAATCGGACTATAACAGAATCTCATTTAACCATTTTGTGAACTCCAATATGAATTGCAGTTCCTGATCTGAAACAATAGTGCTAGGAAGTCCATGTCTGGACCATACATGATCTCTGAAAAGTTCTGCAATGTAAAGAGAAAAAAGACAAGAAAGACAAGAAATAAAAACAACTTCTTTTGAAAATCTGTCCACTGCAACCATAATGGCATTAAAACCCTTTGAAACTGGAAGTCTGGTAATAAAGTCCACAGAAATATCTTCCCATGGAGAAGAAGTGGTAGGAAGAGGATGAACAGGAATAACCATTTCTGATCCCTTGGATGTTGTGCATGTGGAACAATGGGAAATGAAATGTACTATATCTTTATGGAGACCTGGCCAATAGTAATAACAAGATAAAAGCTGGCTAGTACAACCTTGACCAGTATGATCACCTAAAGGTAAAGAATGAAATAAATTAAGAGCTTTGGTACATAGCTCTTCCAGAATGAAAATTTGTTTTCTGTCATTTAAATAAACTTTTTGTTCTGAACTATAACACTAGTGGGAAGGAAGTTGTAAGTCCACTGATGCTTGCTGAATATGAGGAAAGAAAGAAGAAGAAAGAGAAAGTACATGTTGAAAAACATTCAAAGGAAGCATAACAATTTGTTTATTGATGTCCAATTTGTTATCAAAGTGATCCTGTCTTCTGGAGAGCACATCCACTTGTCCATTGGTAGAACCCAGTTTATAGCATAATTTAAAGTTAAATTCCACTAAAACAGTCTGCCATTGAGCTTGACGAGATGACAGATTTTGCAGCTGTTTCCAGTATTCGAGATTCTTGTGATCTGTCCAGATCTCAAAAGAATCTCTGCCAATTAAATAATGACACCAATCTTTGAGCATCCGAATAATAGCCAGTAACTCTTTGTCATAAATGGGATAATTGCATTCAGCTTTGTCCAAAAAATGGAAAATGTATGCAGCCAGTCGCCAAAGCCCATCTTCATGTTGATAGGATAATACTGCTTCAACAGCAACATCTGAAGCATCTGTTTCAACATAAATGGGTTTGGAAGAGTCAGGATAACAAAGAAGGGGTTTGGATGTGAGGATTTCCTTGAGACAAACAAACACTACCATATAAGCAGCTGTCCAATCAAAAGGAGTGTCCTTCTTTGTGAGAGAATTAAGGGGTTTAGCGATATCAGTGAAATTAGGAACAAATCATCAATAATAATTTGCTAGATTGAGAAAAGCTTGTACTTGTTTAACTGTTTTTGGAATTGGCCAACTCCAAACAGCACTAGTCTTGTTAAGTTGCATCTGTACCCCCTTTTTAGATACAACCATGCCCAAATAGTCTACTTGAGGTTGAGCAAAATGACACTTTGATGGCTTTAAGAAGAGGTCATGGTCATGAAGACAATCTAAAACTTCTGCAACTATTTCTAGATGTTGTGTTCTAGTCTTGTTTTTGGTAAAAATCATGATGTCATTGATATAAATGACAACATGCTCCCACATGTCATGGAAAATGTCATTTACCATAGCCTGGAATGTACTCAGGGAATTGCACATCCTGAAATACATTACCAATGGCTCATATGCTCCAATGGGCATAGTAAAAGCCCCTTTCCACTCATTGCCTTCTTTCATGTGAATATTATTGTAACCCCAGCGCAGATCTAGAGTGGTAAATAAATCTGCACCATTTAACCTATCAATCAGTGTCAAAATCAAGGAAAGAGGATAATTGTTTTTTATGGTGAACTTGTTAAGATAACAATAATCAATCACCATCCATTTTCCACCATCCTTTTTGCTGATAAAGAAAACAGGCAAAGTTTGAGGTGATTTTGAAGATTGTATGTACCCTTTCTTTATTTCTTTGTTAATAAAACTTCTTACTTCATTCATTTCTGCTTGAGCTAGAGGAATGATATGGCCTTTCTTTGGAACAAAGTTTTTCTTTAACTCTACTCCATGGTTCCACAGTTTTCTTGTTGGCATTCTTTCAGATTCATGCTGTGAAAAGACTGTGATGAACTTCCACAACTCTTTTGGCAATTCTTTCTCCAATTGGCTCTGTTCTTCTGCTGTTACTTGTTGTGAAATCAAATGTGTTTCGCAGTTTGAAGAACATTGTGGAAAATCAATTGTCTTGTTGACTCAATCTATATCTGGGTTATGCCTTGCGAACCAATCATATCCTATAAGTAAATCCAAATTTCCTAAAGAAGAGACATATGCATTAATTCACTCATGATGCCATTTTCCATTTTTTCCTTTTATAGATATATAAATCACCACATAATGGGCAATCCTACCTATGTTGCCTTTGGTTCCATCCACATTGTACACTTTTAATGTCTTAGGTAGATCCTTCTCATAAAGTCCATGTTTCCATATGAACTTTTGATCTATAAAAGTAACTGATGCTCCTGAGTCAACAATAGCAAAGGTTAGACTGCATGATTCCATCATGAGTCCATTTTTTCCTTGTACTTCTCCATCCACTTTAATACTTACTCCCAATTCATCTCATTCTTTTCTGTTAAATAACTTGGCTAGATCATTTTGTTCTTCACTTTCTATTGTAAATAAATGTCCGTTAATATTTTCCAATGGAATTAAGCACTCTATATCCAGGGCCACACTCGAACAAGACACTGTTATGGATTGAAACAGTTTATTCCATTTCATAGTATGAACATTAAATAAGGAAGAAAACAAAGAATCACATACAGGAACTGCAGCTACTAGCCTTGCTGAGTCCCTTAATCTTTTCCTGCAGCTTCTTTCTGCTTCCACTCTGACTTGAATACATTCTGGAAGTAAGCTCTTGCTTTTTCCATCATGCCCCACAATGCTGCAGGGACTTCTGCAAATCTAGCTGTGTTGGCCATGTTATAAACTAGTCCAAGTGCAACTGGTTTGGCCATTTGCCAGCCCTTAGTGTCAGGAGGTAAGAATTCAGAAAACTTCACTGGCTGAACATATTGCACTCATTGTTGCCTTGGAGCTGCTTGTTGTCCCTGAGGACCCTTGCCAAAATTATTCAAAGGCCTTGGTGCAGCCGGATTAAATGTCCCTTTACACTCTCATGCAAAGTGACTGGTTTTGCTGCAACTATAGCAAGTGCAGACTTGTGCTGCTTCTTGGCAATCAATGTCCATAGGAGCTCCTCTTCTGGGTTGGATACCAGTATTTATAAAATGAGAAGAGGGGTTATAGTGAGGGGTGAAGGAGAATGAAGGTAGGGGAACTTGTGGAGCATTATTCCTTGGTGTGAATGCTGGAGCAGAATGCTCAACAGCCATTTATTTGAAAGAGCAACCTATTTTCCATACTGCTTGTATGAACTCCAATAAAGTCTTGGATATGCCTTGCATGCAGACCTGTTGGTAGACTCAGTACTGTACCTGAGTCCTCATTAACTTCAATGCATGGTCATTGCTAACCCCTGCATCTACCCTTAACATCTCAAACTCCTGGAGGTACTTGTCAATTGAGTTCCTATGCCTTAATGCCTCTATCTTCTTCAGTGCTTCATGAGCTAATTTGTCAATGTGAAAGTAAGCTTGTAATTCCCTTGCAATGCTGCCATAATCTGGCCAGGCATTTAAACCCAACTCATCCCCATTCCTGTTCAACTCTGTCTCCTTGTTAATGTATTTTTCATACATTATTTGCGCATATCCTGCAGCTTTTCCTTCGAGATGAGAGAGGATGGTGGCAGTTTGTTCCCTTTTGTTCCTCCACTTTTGTTCCACATGCCAGACTGACATGAAAATGAACCATTTCCTCCACTCCTTTTCACCATTCCATTTCCCTGGATCTGAGATCTTCCTCAAGTTTAACCCTTCTATCTTTATAAATCCATCCACCAATTGCTTCATTAAATTGCCAAGATCCATAGACATATTGGAAGTCCTTGGATTTGGTCTTGAGCTTGATGTCTGGAATAGGGGTTGGTGTTGGGGTTCAGGGGATGGAAATAGGAGAAGCTCTTGGATTGGATCAGGGGTAGGGTCAGGGTGCTCAGAAAGGATCGAATCTAATTCCATAGATGGAGAGTGTTGGCTGGCAGATGACATGGTTGGCTATGGTTTCTGGAAGTCATGATACTGTTTTAAAAGAATGAGAGGGGCAGAGAGTGCAAAGCCTGGAAGTGATAGCTACTTTCTAATCTCTACCTCTTTTCTCCTTAAAATCCTTGAGTGTTTGTCACTCAAAGTCATCAAAGTGTTTCTGGAATGACTCTCTCCCAGACTGGTCATTTGAAAACCCTGCAATAGCCTTGACAATGAACTCAGCTAGTTTTTCTTTGTGCTTCCAGGCATATCCTTTCCTCATAAGATGATTTTTGTGTGGTAAGTGCCCTTGACTGGTATAGTAGTCTTGAGCAAATGTTACAAATGTTGATGTCAGATAAAAGACAATAAAACACAACAAACCCAATCAAGGGTAAGGCAAAGAGGATATAGAAAAGGAGCCACTAGTGAGGCCACCTGCAGTAAAGATACAAGTGCTCAAGACTGGAGCTTAAGATGTGCTAAGGCTATAGTATTTATATGGTACAGAACAGTGCATGGACCAAGACCCTGATGGGAGAATTCCCACAGACCCTGAGGCACCATCAAATGGAAGAGAAGCTCTCATGGGAATAGCCAATGGCTAAAGAGAAACAAGGCTTCTAAAATGAAAGAACAACAGAAATGAAAACAAGGCTAAAGACATAAGGCTAACCCTATGCCCTGGGTCTAGACCTGTCATGTGACCCATCATGTGCCTAGATAAGATAAAAGATTAGATAACCACATGGAAAGATAAGATAAGGTCACATGATCAAAAATTGAAAAAGCAAACTATAACAAAATGCTTAGACTACAATGGCAAGGTCTAGGCCTAATGAAGTGGTCAGAAATAGTCTGGAGTGATATGGAGTGGTTTTTCATCAAGGATTACCAAATGACAATAAAGTGTCAGAGGACCAAAGTCAGCTGCTGGAAAGAAACAGGGAAAACAGGAGAGAGTGGCACTTGTGGGTGGGCAACCATAATCTAAACTGCATTTGAGGGTCCATAAGGACTGGTGACACTGCTTGATAGGAGAGAGTCACAGCTGCTCTGGAGAGCCCAGAGTAGCAAACAGAGGAATACCAGGGTCAGGAATCAGAAAGTTAAACCTAGGTGCATATATATTGAGCATCTGGGGCCAGTAACTGATGTCATAGAAAGTTGAAGTGATTTGGAGAGGCTTGAAAGATTAGAAGTGGTAAGAGACCTGCACCATAAGAAGAATAGGCTAACTTGAGAGTTGGGGGTGCCCAGAAGAGCATGGAGTCATAATGGGATCATGAATGATTATAACCTGATAGTTAGTGTGAGAGATTGGTCTAAATTCCAGAAATGCCCAGAAGTTCTAGAGATTCCAAGGAATTACTCTCATGTGCACAGCCCATGCAGGTAAGTTGGAGTCAGGGGTCAAGATACAGCCTAAGCTGATTCTTATATGATGTAGTGGTGCAAGAGTGCAAGTATTAGTAGGAATATATTGTTAAAACTTATACTCTTCTTACTATACCAATATAACCTGTGCTTAAACTCCAGAGGTTTCCAGAAGGTCCAGAGGTCTCCAGTAAAGGGTCAAGATAGGTTGTATTGGTTGGACAGGACTTGGCTTCATCTTATGTGGTGCACCCTTGCAATTTATGGTGTCTCAATTTACAAAGGGATTGATTATGAAAGGGAGGGTATTTTCAACACTTAATATGGGGGACAAGGCAAGACAAGGAGAGTCAAGCCTAGTCATGAGAGTAGGGCCTTACAATTCCTTCAAGAATATTGCTTAGCCCTGAAGGTCCTCCAGAGTACTCTGGAGGATCAGAAAATGAGCTGGATAGCTCAATTTAGAATGAGGACAACAACAAAACAAGGGTGTTTATGTTGATATTCCTACTGAGATACAAGATACAGGACTATAGTACTTATACCTCAGAGGGCAGAACTATCTAAGAGTATAGTGAAATGAGACAGGTGCAATCTCAGAAGTGAAACAGGTATTTAAGTATTTAAAAGATGAATGGAGATGTTAGGGAAGACAATGTCCAATCATGTCAGATTGAAACTGAAGGATGACAGAAAGAAGCAAAATAGAAACAGAAACAGAAACAGAAACAGAAACAGAAACAGGAGCAAGAACAGTAATAGTAACAGTAACTATGAGTAAAACAAGGTACAGAGTAATAGCAGAGTGTTTTAAAAAAGATAAAGTGAAAACTAAGGTATTATATACTGAGAACAGAGATAGGATGGTCAGGATTAGAGTGGAACAGGAGCAGAGCACTGGAGAAGCATGAAGGGAAGTCAGAGGGCTAGATTGGCTTACTGGGCACAGGGACCAGATAAGCTGGGTTAGAATTGGATTGGAGATATGGGATATAACAACACCTCTGATTTTCCTCCAACCCCTTCTGACAGTGACCAGCTGTTATATTTGATGCCAATAAGTTAACTTTGCTTTGTTTCCAATACAACTCCAGTTACTTTTACACTTCTAAGCTATGTATTTCCTGGTTCACTTTACCTTCATCTCTTTCTACCTAATGTTGATTACAACTTTACCTATGTTAACTCTGTAATATTCTAATACAACTCTGTAGTTCCTCCAATCTCATTTCCTGTTCCTGTTCTTTTCCTTTTCATCTCTTTCTGTCATCATTTAGTTTCAGTTTAACATTATTTGATGTTGTCTTTCCTGACATCTTTATTCATATTCAGGATACATTGGCACTTGCTTCACTTATGAGACAACTTCTTTTGCATTTGCATTTCTCCTTTAGATAATCCACTTCTTCAAGGTATAAGTATGGTAGTCCCAAATCTTGTATCTCAGTTCAAATATTAAACATAATATGATATTACAATTATCCTTGACCCTTTCTTTGCCTCATGACTTGACATTGTATCTTGCTCTAAGTCTCATGACTTGTCTTATAACTTGATATCATACCCCTTGATGAAAAGTCTTATAACTTACTTCAAACCTCTGATCCTCTTCTGACCCCTCCATAAATTGGGGCACCTGGTACTAGCATAAGGGCACATCATATAAGGTAAAGCCAAGCCCTATCCACTCTGGAGTTATCTGGAGTACCCAGGAGTACATTGTAGTTTATAACACCAGCCCACCTGTGTTGACTGCCTCTTCTTCCATTTGTGCAATAATCAGCCTCACCCTGTATCAATTACCCCTCTGACAACCTCCTCTAATAACCCCCTTCTGTTTCTGCAGTAACTAATCCTTTACCTTTGTTGACTGCACCTACCTCTAATTATCTCTGATTATCCCTGCCTCTCCCAGGTAACAACTAGGCTTTGCCTAGGACCCATCTGAATGCTATTCATTACTCTGGATTCAACTTCCTGGCAGCACATGCAAATGAAGTCTGATTCCAATGACCATACAACTTGTGTTTGTTGTAAAGGAGGTAGAATCAATGAGGACTCTCAGTGCAGCAACTACTCCTCTGGATTCTCTTCAACCTCCACTCCATAGTGCTCCAGCTCTGCCTCAGCCTTGAGATTGACTGCAACAACCTTTGGCCCTTCTGCCACAATGTAGCCTGCCTGACAGCCTTCAGCTAGCTTGATCTGGACCAGATTATAAAGAAGTTTATTCTGCTCCATTAGCTCTGTGCAAAGATGGCCCCCAACCTCATGAATTGCATCCATGACCAAGCAATTCCCCACAAGCTCTGACCCCCCATCTTCTCTGACCACAGGACTCCCAGGTTGTGCCTGCTTTGCCTCTCTGACCCCTTCTTCCAAGCCTCCAGCCCCAGATTCCTGTTCTCCTGATGGATGTTCATTAGATCTCCACAATAATGTGATGTTGCTGGCTATTCTCCTCCTCCTACATTCCAGATCCTTGGCCTGCATCAGGCCTACCCTATTATGGAGATAAGAAGCAAGCTGTTCATCAGACCAGTATTGGAGTTCATCAAATAAGAACATGGGGAATGTGATATGTCTTTGATATTTCTTTCCTCCCTATACCTGTTTTATCAGAACCAGACCCAACTCTGATTTAGTTCCAACCTCTAGCCATATAATGAGTTGTCTCACTGGCAATTATTGTGTTTTAATCTTCTCCTTGGAGATAAATCCCATCTGACTGTCTTTTTCTGTCAATCTCTGGATTACTTCTGACTCTTGTTTTTCATTGTTCTGTCTGCCCCTTTACCTTTAGTCTAACTCTTGATTTTCTCTCCAATAGTTCTTCTAAAGCACCCAGGCTCTCCATTTCTGTCCTCTTTACCCCAGTTTTGATCCCTCCTAACCCTGTTTTAGTGTGGCCATTGGCACCTATCTACTAATCTCAGCCCTCTAGAGTACTCAGTTAAATCTTCTGCTTTCTCTCTTTGATTGTTCTTTTATTCTTCTTGTTACCCCATGACCACTCAAGGCATCACCTGCCTGGTCATGAGACTTTGCTATGATAGATGATCTTGTGATCTATGAAAAATCTTATTCCTCCAAACTTTACTCCACATTTCCTTCAAAAACTTGTTCACTCAAGTGTTCATAAGGTTTTTCAACAGTTAGTTCTTCTTTCCTTATTTAGTCAAACCTCAAACCTCTGAATCTTTCTGACTTCCAACCTTTGTTCGTGAAGATACTAACTAGAGTTATTATTCTACAACACTACTCCAGTATTATTATATCTTCATCTTACTTTTCCTCCATTTCCCCCTGAATCTCTGCCCCCAGTTCTGCCACCTCTTCTTCCACCTCTTTCTCTTTGCCATCCTCTGTCCCACTCTCTGCAGCCTCTTCACTCACTGTCCATGTGGGATCTAAGATGCCCACCAGCCATGCTAGCAGCTGGTTCTCTTGCCTCATTTTCTGCACCACATTGCCACCCACCTCCCATATAATCACCACCAGCAGGTGACAGCCCTCTGCCACCTGCTTGACACCCCTCTCTGCCCCCTCTGAGCTCACCCCCTGATCAGGCTGCTCCTTCTCTGCATCCCTCCATTGCTGCTTCTGCACCAGCTTCTTCTTCCTTGAGTGCTCATACCTCACCTTTACCTCTTGGCAGGCAAGGCATGATGTGGACTTTCCCATGCCCACCTCACAAGCCTGCTCCTGTTTCTTGCACCTCTGGCATACTGGAATCTCCTCTGCTCTCTGCTTCCCCTTGTCATTACTAGGTCCTACCTAGATCTGCACTTACACTGCCTATTGTCTTTAAATTACACTATTTTAAGACAAATGATACTTCTGCTTACCTTTTCCTGGGTAGCCTTCTCTGCTGCCAACCTGACCCTCTCAACCTCCTCTGCTACTTTCTGGACCTCCTCCACCCTCCTCTGCTTTTCTTCCTTCCTTGCCTTTATATGCCTCTTGTGCTCAGCATATTTGGCATTGCTTAACACCTCATTGTCATCAGTGTGCTTTATAAGCCACTTTTCCATCCATGTTGTGATGTCTTCAAATGTGGACATGATGTTGTAGTAAAGAAAAAGGAGTTACCAGAAAAGTAACCATTTTTATTTATAGGCAAGCCAAAACTCCAATCTTCCACCCCATTGTCACTAAATAAGGTCATGTGTGCATTATCTCCACATTATGTGCTAATAACCTTTAAGAATTCAGGCCTAAGGGGAAGATACTGTTATATTCTGTAATTCTGACCCAATTCTAACCCAATTCCAATTCAACTTGTACCTGGTCTGTGCATTCATTAGGCTACTCTAGCCTAACTCTCCCCCACATAACTCCAATCCCCCATTACCACTCTGCCTTACTCCAGTTACCCTTGCACTTCTCTTGCCCAGTTATCAGTACATACTCCTTTAATCTTCCATTCCCTCTACTCTAGTTCCAACCTTAGCCCTATTTCTGGCTCAGTTAAGTAGTTTATTTTAGCCCTTACTTCATTCCCTCCAAACCACTCTGCCACTACTCTGTACTTAATCCTATTTCTGTCATATTCCAGACCTCCAACCCAATTCTGACTCCATCCCAACCTGGCTTACAATTGGTCTTCATATCTAGTAAGCCACTCTAGCCCTCTGACTCCTTTCCAGGCAACTCTGGCCCTCCATCACCATTCCAGTCTTCCCCAGCTATGCATGTATGCTTCCTGCCCCTCAACATTATATGCTCCCCCAGGCTTCTGCTTCCACTCTGCCCCATTCCATTTCTAGTCTATCTCTGCTCCAGTTAAGTACTACCCTAGTTCCCTTTTGTCATCTCCAGAATGTCCTGGTATAACTCTGTTACTATTCCTGGTCTCAGTTACCATTACCATCATTGTTACTATTCCTATTCCATTCCTGTTTCTTGCTTTCCCCTGTTACATTCTGTTACCCTTTAGTTTCAGTCTGATATGATTGGACATTGTCTTCCCTGACATCTTCATTCATTTCTTAGATATTTAGACATCTGCTTCACTTCTGAGTTTGCACCTGTCTCACCTTATTACACTCCTAGATAGTTCTGCCTTTCTGAGGTATAAGTACTGTAGTTTTGTATCTTGTACCTTAGTATGAATATCAACAAAAATGACAAAAACACCCCCTTGTCTTCATCCTTACTTTGCTCAAGCCCTTGGGCTCACTCTGACCCTCTGGGTTACTCTGGAGTATCTCCAAGGCCAAGCAATATTCTTGAAGGAGTTGCAAGGTCCCACCTCCATGACTAGGCTTGACTCTCCTTGTCCTGCCTGTTTCTCCTGTTGAGCATAGAGACAGCCTTCTTACCCACCTCCAACATCTATGTGTTATGGTGTTGATCTTCTGAATGACCTGTCCTAATCCTAAATAGTCTGCCTTGATGAGGTGCATTGGTTTTATTGTTGGATTTGGATTGAATAGAAAGAGGGACAGTGTGTGAACTCAAGCTAGCAAGGCCTGAGGAGCCATTACCACTAGTTAGGAGGAAAAAAGACTATATTGGAGGTGGTATGGTTTCAGTATGAGGATAAAAGGTGATTAAGGCTGGGGAGCCTTAACCAAGGAACTACCTACTATTTATACTATAGCCAATGGTGCACAGACCACCTAGTCTCTCCAGCACAATACCATAAATAGAAATAGGGCATAGGGTGAGGGTAAAGGATATGATCAATGGGCCATGTGGATAAGGGGTGTAGAATGGAGAGGCTATGTAAGAATGGAAGGTTAGGGCTCGGGGTAAGCAGAGATTAAACCATGCCCTCAACCATGAGGCCAAGGAGATTCCATTTGGATCTCTGCCACAATTAGATCCATTAATCTAGATCTAAGATCAGATGTCATCTAGATTGGATCAGGAGATACCATTATCTGAGATACTAGATTCAACCATAAGCTGTGCCCAAACCCAAGGGAATACTCTAAAGAACAACTTAACCATATCCTAGGATTTATTCTTGTTTGGCAATAAAGTCTCATGGTCACATGCTTGTTATGTGACTCTTGTGCATCTGAATGTTATGTTCATAACACTATGTAAATCAGAACACTGAAAAATGCAAGGGCATACCACATAAGGTGAAGCTGAGTCCCATTTGATTATTAAAATCCTTCCTAGATTTTCCCAGAGCCCTCCAGAGTTATGACCTTCCTTTAGTGTCAAGGGTTTTATTTAGAAAGGGACTGGTTAAAAGTATACCCATACTGATATAGGTTTTTAATAGTCTCCTTTTATTGGGATAAAGTTTTAACAATTTCACTCTCTACTACTATTACTGTTTCTCTCTTGCTCCTTCCTGCCATTCTTTCAGTTTCAGTCTGACATGATTGGATGCTGTCTTTCCTGACATTTCCATTCATCTCTTAGATACTTAGGCACCTGCTTCACTTCTGAGATTGTGAAATGCAACTTCTTAATGCATTGATCTTCCTAACTCTAATCCTTGGGGAGTGCTTTCCTAATCCTGACTATGGGCTTTTGTACTAGTGGCCCTAACTAGGCAAAGTGAAAGAAAGTAAGAGCCATAGCCAGTCCCTAAGCCAAGAGAGAACTGTTGGATTACTTATAGAGAGTAAAGCATAGTCAGAAGAGACTAAACCAGACTCAAGTAAGCAAGACTGGGGAATCCCAGCTTGCCTACCTTGTTCTTTATATATTGGGGACCTTGGTGCACAGACCAAGCTAACTAAGTACATGAACTATCTAATCAGGAAATCCTAAGCCCAGTTATAAATAGAATCATACCAATGATAATAAAGCATAAAGCAGATATGAAAGAATGCCAGCAAAGGGCAGGCTTGGATATAAAGGAAGAATGGAAGAGGGCATAGCCTTGGAATGGAAGTGCAGGGTCAGAGGTACTTGTACTATAAGGATGGAGATCTCTGCCATAGATAAGATCCAATCTATAGATCTGCCACAGATACATCTAGGGTCCAGATCCAGATCCAGATCT
>JBBPKN010001763.1:0-12525 GCA_038089275.1 Pulveroboletus cf. rosaemariae | reverse complement strand
TTCCTGTTCCTTGTTTTCCCTTGTTTCATCCTGTTACCCTTCAGTTTCAGTCTGACATGATTGGACATTATTTTTCCTGACATTTTCATTTGTTTCTTAGATATTTAGACATTTGCTTTACTTCTGAGTTTGCATTTGTCTCACTTCACTACACTCCTAAATAGTTCTGCCTCTCTGAGGTATAAGTACTGTAGTCCTGTATCTTGTACCTCAGTATGAATATTGACATAAACACCCCATTGTCTTTATCCTCACTCTGCTTGAGCCCTTGGACTCACTCTGACCCTCCAGGTTACTCCAGAGAACCTCCAGGACCAAGCAATATGTTATGTTCAATAACCTGGCGACAATTTGATAACCCTAGTCTAGGACTTGCTGACGATACTGATAGCAGCCACAGAGCAAAAACAAGATAAGATGGATGAAGAATAGAGGAGTACTAGTGAATACACTGCACTGAAGGTACAAGTGCTCAAGACTGGGGAGTCTTGAGACGTCTATGCTACAGTTTATATATGCTACAGTATTGCGCACGGACCAAGACCCTGATGGGAAAATTCCCATGGACCCTGAACGGCGATCAAAAAGAAGAGAAGCCATCGTGAGAATAGCCAATGGCTGAAAGGGAGCGATGCTTCTAAAATGGAAGAACGGCGGAAATGAAAAAGGGCTGGAAGGCATGAGGCTAACCCTATACCCTGGGTCTAGACCAGTCATGTGACCCATCACGTGCCCTGATAAGATAAAAGATTAGATAATCATGTGGAAAAGATAAGATAAGGTCACGTGATCAAAGTTTGAAAAATCGGACTATAACACTACCCCCTTTTTAGGTCTTGGATTCCAGACGAGACACAAATAATGCAGTTGTTTCAGTGTGGTTTTCATAGGGCTTGAATAAAGAATGGAATGTTTCAAGATTGGTTGTGAAAAGTCGTCGAGGAGCTGAAGGATGTAATTTGTGAAATTCAGAGATGAGATCTGGCGAGTTGGCTAAATCTTCTTTTGTCTGCCAAGTACGATCATTTTCGCCATATCCAGTCCAATGGACTAGATACTCTAATTTTCCTTTTTGTATACGAGAGTCCACAATGTGGTCCACTTTGTATTCCTCGTGACCTTCTTCAGTTACCAGAATAGGATCAGGAGTGATAATATCCTGACCACGAAGTGAGGGATAATAGGGTTTTATGCATGAAATATTGACAGTGGGATGAATTCGCATAGTGGAGGGAAGTTTTAATTTAATGGCATGAGGGATGATGTCAATGATGGTAAATGGGCCAATCCATTTCTTGGTGAGCTTTTTTGATGGATAAGGAAGCGTAAGATTTTTTGTGGAAAGCAATATTTGTTGCTCTTTAGTGTATGAAGGCAACTTGGTAGTGTTTTGCTTAATCATTCGATCTTGCGTTTCCTTTAATGCCTCTTGCATGTCTTTAAAAGATTTTGCCATATCACGAAGGAAATGGGAAGAGGGCATAGTGGATGTAGGTGGTTCAAAACCTAGCCGAGGATGATATGTTTTTGTTATTTCAAACGGAGATGTTTTGGTAGAGGTGGAATAGGAATTGTTGTGATGATATTCGGCTATTTTGATCCAATCTGCCCAATTTCCTTGTTGTTTGGCTATAAAACTTCTTAAATATTGTTCCAGTTCCCTATTAATCCTTTCCGTTTGACTGTCTGTTCTAGGATGATAGGCTGTAGAGATCTTCTGCTTGACTTGAAGAATCTCATTCAGTTGCCTAGAAAACTCTGAAACAAACTGAGGTCCGCGATCCGAGATGATGGAGGCTGGGAGACCATGTCTCGACCAGACGTTGTCCCTAAATAATTCTGCCATGTAAAGAGAAGAAATAGAAGAAAGACAAGGAATGAAAACAACTTCTTTCGAGAATCTGTCCACAACCACCATGATAGCGTCAAAACCTTTTGAAACTGGAAGGCCTGTAATAAAATCTACAGAAATATCCATCCATGGAGTGGATGCCAGAGGAAGAGGTTTAACTGGTAAAATGGCTTCTGAACCCTTGGATGTTGCGCATGTAGAACAATGTGAGACAAAATTGGCAACATCTTCCTTGAGTCCAGGCCAATAATAATATCGGGAAATAAGTTGCTTGGTTCGGGTTTGGCCTGAATGACCCCCGATTGGTGACGAATGAAAAAGATTAAGAGCTTCTATTCGTAATGATTCCGGGATAAATACTTGTTCTCTTCTGTTCAAGTAGACCTTGCTCTCTGGACTATAACACCAGGGTTCCGAGAGTCGTAGGTCACCAGAAGCTTGTTGAACTCGATGGAAAAAAGAGGAGGAGAAAGAAATAAAATGTTGTTTGAAACGATGAGAGGGAAGCATAGTGATTTGTTTGTTTAATTCCGGTTTATTTTCAAAATGATCTTGACGACGAGACAAAGCATCTGCATGTCCATTGGTTGAACCTGGTTTATAACAAATCTGAAAATTAAATTCTGCAAGAATAGCTTGCCACCGTGCTTGGCGAGGAGACAAGTCTTGAGGGCGTTTCCAATATTCCAGATTTTTATGATCTGTCCAAATTTCAAAAGAATCTCAACCAATTAGATAATGACACCAATCTTGCAATGCCCGAATAACCGCTAATAATTCTTTATCATAAATAGGATAGTTCAATTCTGCAGAGTCCAAAGAATGTGAAATATACGCTGCAGGTTGCCATAGACCATCTTCTTGTTGATAAGATAAAACTGCTCCAGTGGCGACATCTGAAGCATCGGTTTCGATACAAACCGGTTTGGAAGAGTCGGGATAACATAATAAAGGTTCAGAAGTGAGAATGTCTTTAAGACGAATGAACGCAGTCATGCATTGAGCTGTCCATTCAAATTTGACATCTTTCTTGGTGAGCGAGTTAAGAGAGCGCGCTATGTCTGCAAAATTTGGAACAAAACGTCTGTAATAATTAGCTAACCCCAGAAAGGCTTGAACCTGTTTGACGGTTCGGGGAATAGGCCAGTTGTGAACTGCGCTTGTCTTGTTGAGTTGCATTTGCACCCCCTTTTTAGAAACAACCATTCCTAAATAATCAACTTGTTCTTGTGCAAAGTGACATTTGGATGGCTTGAGAAAGAGATCGTGGTCATGGAGACGTCCTAATACTTCGGCGACTATTTCCAAATGTTGATTACAATTCTTCCCTTGAGTAAAGATCATAATGTTATCGATATAGATGACCACATGTTGCCACATGTCATGGAAAATGTCATTGACCATTGCCTGAAAAGTTCCCAGTGAGTTGCACATACCAAAGTACATTACCATTGGCTCATATGCTCCAATAGGAGTAGTGAATGCTCCTTTCCATTCATCTCCTTCCTTCATGCGAATGTTATTATACCCCCATCGCAAATCGAGGGTTGTGAACATATCCGCATTGTTTAACCTGTCAATGAGAGTTGATATGAGAGGTAGGGGATAATTATTCTTGATGGTATGCTCGTTGAGGTATTGGTAATCGATGACCATTCTCTTGCCTCCATCTTTCTTGCTGATAAAGAAAACTGGTGATGTTTGAGGAGATTTTGATGACCTAATATACCCCTTTTTTGTTTCTTTATCAATGAACTCACGTACTTCCTTCATCTCTTCATTTGAGAGAGGAATGATGCGACCTTTCTTCAGCACAAATCCTTCCTTTAATTCCACTGCATGATCTCAAGGTTTTCTTGTTGGCATGTGTTCCGATTCATGCTGTGAAAATACAGGAATAAATTCCCATAACTCTTTTGGTACTTCCTTTTTTAATTGATCCATTTCTTCTGCTGTTACCTTTCTTGACATGAGGTGCGAATCGCAATCAGCTGTGCATCTAGAAAAATCAATTGTCTTTTTTACCCAGTCTATTTCTGGGTTGTGCCTTGTGAACCAATCATAACTGATTAATAAATCCAAAGGACCCAAAGAGGAAACATAAGCGACACTTCTTTCTTGATGCCATTTACCATTTGCTCCTTTTATAACTATATAAATTATCACATATGTTGCAATCTTACCTATTGACCCTTCTGTTCTGTCTGCATTGTACACCATTAATGGTCTTGGCATACTTTTTTCGTGAAGTCCATGTTTCCATACGAACTTTTGATCTATAAAAGTTACAGACGCTCCTGAGTCAATGATTGCGAACGTTAGTCCACATGATTCCATTTTTAATCCTTCTTTTCCTTTTACCTCTCCGTCAATCTTGACACTTACTCCTAATTCATCTCTTTGTTTTCTATTAAATAATTTTGCTAGGTCTTTCTTTTCTTCGCTTCCTATAGCAAT
This sequence comes from Pulveroboletus cf. rosaemariae, assembly GCA_038089275.1. Lineage (NCBI taxonomy): Eukaryota > Fungi > Basidiomycota > Agaricomycetes > Boletales > Boletaceae > Pulveroboletus > Pulveroboletus cf. rosaemariae. The sequence goes on along the minus strand of JBBPKN010001763.1, from coordinate 8,216 downwards.
TAATTGTCCATTAGTATTTTCTGACGGAATTAAGCACCCAATTTCCGGGGCCACACTCGATCGAGACGCCGTCATGGAAGGGACCGAATCCCATTTCATTGTAGACAAATTAAAAGACAAAGGAAGATAAAGTAAATTGCATACTAGGAATCCTAATCCTAGCTCGTCAGGTTCCCTTACTCTTTTCCCGATGCATCCTTCTGCTTTTTCTCTGTTTCAAATAAATCTTGGAAGTAAGCCCTGGCTTCTTCCATACTACCCCAAGACGCTGCGGGGATTTCCTGAAACCTGGCCGCATCTGCCATATTATACACTGGGCCTATCCCCGTTGGCTCTGCGGACTGCCACCCATTCTTATCAGGTGGTGAGAATTCCCCAAATCTTACCGGCTGCACATATTGCGTTTGTGCTCCTTGTTGCCGTTGTTGCTGAGGCTGCGCTTGAGTTCGCCCAAAGTTATTTGATGGCCTAGGGGCTGCGGGATTATACTGTCCTCGACAGTCTCTAGCTAAGTGCCCCAGTTTCCCACACTTGAAGCAGGTGCGGACCGGCGTATTCACTGTCGCCGCTCCCTGCCTATCAACATCCATTGGAGCCCCTCTCCCTGGCTGAATTCCCGTGTTTGTGAAGTGAGGGGTTGGAGTGAAATTATTAGAAGGGGGTCCTCTTGGTGGTGGGAAATGTCCTTGGAACCTGGGAGCTGCTCTCTCGACTGCCATTCTTTCGAAACCTCTTCCGATTGTCCTCATTTGTTCGACTAGATCGAAAAAGTCTTCCTTGATTCATTGCATTATCGCTTGTTGATAAACCCGATAATGTACTTGTTCTCTGAGCAGCTTTGCAGCGTGCTCAAAGGAAACTCCTGCATCCTTTCGTAACACCTCAAATGCCTGTAAATAATCGTCAATGGAATTTCCATGATGAAGTCCTTCCAATTTCTTCATGGCGTCATGCGCCATTTCCTGAATTCTGAAATAGGATCGTATCTCCATTGCAATCCCTCCAAAGTCTGGCCATGCATTGTCTCCCTTCCTGAGACCTTGGCCGTCGTATTCTCCTTCCGCGTTGATGTATTTTTCCAATGTAATCTGGGCAAAACCTTCAGCTCGCCCATCTAACCTTGACAGAACAGCGGCGCATTGCTGTCTGTTTGTCTTCCACTCTTGTTCTACTACCCAAATGGATAGCAGAGCGAACCACTTGCGCCACTTCGTCTTGTCTCCGTTCCATGTCCCTGGATCCCTAATCTTCCTCAATCCTCCCATCTTGGAAAATTCTTTGGCCAACTGTCTCATCATATCTCCAGTGTCCATATTCCCACTCATCCCAAAGGTCGTTATAGGGGTTGAGGGCCGGAAGAGAGGGAGTTGGTACGCTGGGCCTGGGGATGGGAGATTCGGTTGTTCTAAGAGGATTGATCTGAGTTCTATATCATTGTTCTCGGGTGAGTTCGATGAGCTGTCGGGTTCTGCTGATCGGTGATATGGTGCTGACACAGTGGGCTACTGTGGTGGGACGGCGGTTAACTTTCTTTAGCGAGGAGGAGGGCCTAAGGGTTTTCAATCTCTCTGATGTTGCTACCTTCCTATCTCTCCCTTTACTGGCAACAAAGTCTTTTCTTGTTTGTTCGTCGAATTGATCGAACCTGCGCTGAAACGATAATCTCCCTAGTTCGTCATCCTCAAAACCTAAAACTGCTTCAAATATAAACTCCTTTAACTGTTCTTCATGTCCCCACAAATACTCCTTGCGCATGAGAGTGTACTTGTTACTTCTCCTAAAGCCCGAAGACTAGTATGAAGTCTTGAGCAAGTGTTATGTTCAATAACCTGGCGACAATTTGATAACCCTAGTCTAGGACTTGCTGACGATACTGATAGTGGCCACAGAGCAAAAACAAGATAAGATGGATGAAGAATAGAGGAGTACTAGTGAATACACTGCACTGAAGGTACAAGTGCTCAAGACTGGGGAGTCTTGAGACGTCTATGCTACAGTTTATATATGCTACAGTATTGCGCATGGACCAAGACCCTGATGGGAAAATTCCCATGGACCCTGAACGGCGATCAAAAAGAAGAGAAGCCATCATGAGAATAGCCAATGGCTGAAAGGGAGCGATGCTTCTAAAATGGAAGAACAGCGGAAATGAAAAAGGGCTGGAAGGCATGAGGCTAACCCTATACCCTGGGTCTAGACCAGTCATGTGACCCGTCATGTGCCCTGATAAGATAAAAGATTAGATAATCACGTGGAAAAGATAAGATAAGGTCACGTGATCAAAGTTTGAAAAATCAGACTATAACACAATATCCTTGAAGGAGTCATAAGATCCCACACCCATAACTAGGCTTAACTTCCCTTATCCTGCCTATCCCTCTTGTTGAGCACTGAAACAGTTTTCTTTTCTATCTCCAACATTTATGTAAATTAGAACATCAGAAAATGCAAGGGCACACCACATAAGGTGAAGCCAAGTCCCACCCAATCAACCAACCCTTCCCAAATTCCTCTGGAGGTTTCTGGACATCCCTGGAGTTTCTGGAGTATGATTTTCCCTCAGGTTTATGCATTACTAAGGTGCTAGAACCTGATCTTTGCCCCCTAGCAACAAGAGCTTCATTTAGAAAGGAGATTGGTATACAGTTTAACAATTTATTTATACTAGGGATTAAAGCACAAGCAGATGTACTAAACTGACTAAACCCTAATCTAACCTTGATGAGTGCCTTCTTATCTTCTGTTCTAGGGCTTTTGTATTAGTGGCCCCTAACTAGGCAATGGATGTGAGGAGCCAAGCTAACCCTAAGGTTATTGGATCACCTGTGAAAGCTATAGAGGCATTGCCTTATGAATGCTCTGTAAAAGGGGTGATCTCTCAGAGGCAAGACTAAATCAAAGCTCAAGTAAGCAAGACTAGGGAATTCCAGCTTGCCTACCCTTATCTTATATATTATTGGGGATGGTGCACAGACCATGCTGACTAAGTATAGGTGCTACCTAATCAGGAAATGCCCTAAACACTAATAGATAAGTAAAAATGAAAGCATGGAGCAGAAATAAGAAGTATGGCAAGAGGCCATGCAGATGTGGGAGAATGGAAGAGAAGTATCTAGGAAATGAAATGCAGGGTCAGAGGTGCTTGCACCATGAGGATGGAGATCTCTGCCACAGATGAGATCCAATCTGTAGATCTGCCACAGATATATCTAGGGTCCAGATCCAGATCCAGATCTTAGATCAGATGAGATCCATAGAGATAAGAAAGGAGGGCAGTTCCAGGGAAGATCCCAGGAAGATCTATGTCAGGTGACTTATGATCACATGACCACTGCTAGTGAAAGAGAATAATAAATACTCTTAAGAAAACTAGATCACAGACTAGAGTTAAGCTTAAAATGGGGTGTCTTGTGCACAATCACATAATGTCATGTGACTAGTTCTAGTGCTGGAGTGTCACTTCATAACAGGAATAGGTTTTAACACAAAGGCCTCCAGTTTTGTTTCCAGAGCAGAGGTCCTGGCAGTGCAAGCTTTGACCATCTTGAAGGAAGACTTGGGGCAGTCCTTTGCAATATACCCAGCAATCCTGCAGAATAAACAGAGGTGATTCTCAAGTTAAAGCTTGTGTTCTTCAGCAGTGAGCTTACCATTCTTACCAAGCTTGGACAATAAGTCTTGCTTTTGAGGAATGAACAACTTGAGGAAGCCAGAGGAACTAGCTAACTTGTTCTTTGACTCCTTTGGGCCGGAGGTTGAAGCAGAGGGTATGGAGGGTTTGTTAGATAATTTGAATGGGTGAGATGACTTTCCTTGTTAGCTAATTTCAGATTTATGCTCTCAGTAACAAGTGTCAATGGTCTAAGTGAGCTGATACAGCTCAATGAGGGTCAGAGGCTTGCTGATGTGGAAAAGGTCATTTTTGATGCAGTCTGGGAGACCATTATAGAAGTAGTGGCAAAGGGCATCTTCTCTGTAACTCTGGACTTGAGATGCAATTCTGTTAAACTCAACTACATATTTGTTGATTTATTGACCATCCTTTATAGTCAACTGGTCTAGCTGGTGCTCTGCATCTCTAACCAGGTCATGGGGTCCAAAGTTAGTCCAGAGTTCCTGAATGAACTTCTTATGATTGTCCATTCATAAGGAACAGAGGTTAGGATCTTCAGTAAGAAGAAAATTAGGTTTGAACCATTCCAATGCCATGCCCTTAAGGTAGGACTGAGCATAAGTAACCTTGGCTTAGTCATTGGCAAAGGCTTTGGGATGATCCTGGAAGTTTAACCTGCATTGTACCAGAAAAATGTGAAGCTTTCAGGGGTCAGTTCTATTAAACTGGTTTAGTTCACATACTTTGGTACACTGCAAGGTTTCAGGGGTATGACAGAAGGAGTGAGCTAATCTGCAAATGGCACTGGTGAGATCAGTGATAGTATTATGGTGAATAGGTTCCAGGTCTGAAAAAGGTTCAGAGTTATCTTTTGAAATATTAGAATACCTATCAGAGGGATCATCTCCAGGGTCATCTGGTACTCCTGAATAGGCACCATAATTGTCAGGGGTGTGGGGAGGTTGGGGAACCTTGGAATCATCAGGGGCTTTATCAACTGGAGCAATAGATGTGGGAAAGTGGGAGGGAGCAGAAGCCTGGGGTACAGTGGGCAGAGAAACTCTTGAACTAATCAAGGATGGCACAAAAGTGAGCTCTAGTTATATGTATAGACATAATAGCAGTACCAGCACAAGCAGTAGTTTGAATATACTATTATATGATTGTAACATACTCTGAAGGTACTCCAGATAACTCCAGAGTGAACAGGGCTTGGCTTTATCTTATGTGGTGCACCCTTATGCTAGTACTGGATGCCCCAATTTATAGAGGGATCAGAAGCTATCAGAGGTCCAGGATAGGCTGTAGGGCCTTTCCACCAAGAGGTATAACATCAAGTTATAAAGTAAGTTGTAAGACTTAGTGTAAGATACAATGTCAAGTCATGAAGCAGGGAGTTAAGAAGAATCATAACATTGTGTTATGATTGATATTCAAACTGAGGTACAAAATACAGAGCTACAGTACTTATACCTCAGAGAGGCAGATTATCTAAGGAGGAAACAGAGATATGAAAGGAGTTGTCTTATAAGTGAAGCAGGTGCCAATGCATCCTGGATATGAATGGAGATGTCAGAGGAGACAATATTGAATAATGTCAAACTGAAAACTAAATGATGACAGGAAGAGGTGAGGCAGAAAGGAACAGGAACAGGAAGTGAGATTGAAGAAACTATGGTGTTGTATCAGAAATGGTATAGAGTTAGTGTAGGTAAAGTTGTAGTCAACATTAAATAGAAAAAGACAGAGGTAAAGGAAATCAGGAAATATGCAGCTTAAAGCATAAAAGCAACTAGAGTTGCACCAGAGACATAGTAGAGTTGACCTGTTGACACAGGATATGACAGTGACACTTTAATGGCTTGAGAAATAGATTGTGGTCATAAAGACAACCCAATACTTTGGCAATGATTTCAAGATGTTGATTATGATTCTTGTTTTTGGTAAAGATTATAATGTTATCAATATAGATTACCACATGTTCCCACATATCATGGAAAATGTCATTAACCATTGCCTAAAATATGCTAGGTAAGTTGCATATTCCAAAATACATTACTAATGGCTCAAAAGTGCCTATAGAAGTGGTAAACGCTCCTTTTCATTTGTTACCTTCTTTTATTCAAATGTTGTTATATCCCCAGCACAGATCTAGAGTGGTAAACATGTCTGCACCATTAAGCCTATCAATTAGTGTTAAAATAAAAGGCAAAGAATAGTTGTTTTTGATGATATATTCATTTAGGTATCTATAATCAATAACCATTCTTTTTCCACCATCTTTCTTGCTGATAAAAAAGACCAGTAATGTCTGTGGAGATTTAAATGATTGAATGTAACCTTTTTTCATCTCTTTGTCCACAAATTCTCATACTTCCATCATTTCTTCATTTGAAAGAGGAATAATATAACCTTTCTTTGATATGAATTTTTCTTTTAACTCCACAGCATGATGCCAGGGTTTTTGGGTTGGTATGCAATCTAATTCATGCTGGGAGAAAACTGGTAAAAACTCCCAAAGTTTCTTTGGTAATTTATTCTTCAATTGCAAACTTTCTTCTTTTGTTACTCATCTTGATACTAGATAAGTATCACAATCTGCAGAACACCTAGGGAAATCAATTGTCTTTTTAATCCAATCTATTTCTGGGTTATGTCTTGCAAACCAATCATAACCAATTAATAGATCTAAAGTTTCTAAAGATAAAACATAAGCATTAATTCATTCTCTGTGCCATTTTCCATTTTTTCCTTTTATAGCTATATATATGATGACATAATGGGAAAATTTCCCAATGTTACCTTCAGTTCCATCTGCATTATATATGGTTAGTGATTTTGGCATGTCTTTTTCATAAAGTCTGTGTTTCCAGACAAACTTCTGATCAATAAAAGTTACTAATGCTCCAGAGTCCACTATTGCAAAGATGAAACAGCAAGATTCCATCTTGAGTTCATTTCTTCCTCTGACCTCTCTGTCAATTTTGACACTTACACCTAATTTGTCACATTCTTTTCTGTTAAATAGTTTGGCTAGATCTTTTCTTTCATTACTTTCTATTGCAAATAAATGTCTGTTAATATCATTTGATGGAATTAAGCACCCTACTTCTGGGGCCACACTCATTTGAGATATCATTATGGAAGGAAAATCCTGTTTCCATTTCATAGGTATAGGACAAAAAGATGACAAGAAGGAAGATGAGTTATATACTGGGACTGTTGCTACTAGCCTCACAGAGTCCCTTAAGCTTTTCCCTGAGCTTCTTTCTGCTTTCTTTCCATCTTGAAGATATCTTGGAAATATGCCCTTGCTTTATTCATACTACCTTACAAGACAGCAGGAATCTCCTGGAACTGTTGTACATTGGCCATGTTATAGACCAGCCCAATGCTAACTGGCTCTGCCATTTGTCATCCATTGGCATCTGGCAGAGAGAAGTCAGAGAATCTCACAGGCTATACATACTGTGCCTATAAGCCTTGTTACATTTGCTGTTGCCCCTAATGCTAAGGTCCTTTGCCAAAATTATTTGATGGGCAAGGAGCTGCAGAATTAAACTCTCCTTTGCAGTCTCTCATTATATGACCTGGCTTGCTACATTTGAAGCATGTGCAAACTTGCATCACTGCTTGCCTGTCAATTTTCATAGGCATACCATGCCCAGGCTGAGTTCTGGTTGCTGTGAACCTAGGTTGGTTAGGCCTAGGGGGAGAGAATCATGGTTGATATTGATTGGTGGGGGGGTAATGAGAAGAATAGTGAGGAGTGAATCTGGAAGTGAATTGTTTGATGGCCATTTGCTTGAATGCTTGGCCAATTATTCTGCACTGTTCCTGGAATAAAATATAATCCTTTTTTATCCCTTGCATACAGGCCTATTGGTAGATCTGATACTGAACTTGCTCCCTCATAAGCTTTAGCACATGATTGTTGCTGATCTCCACTTCTTCTTCTTCCCATTTCACTTCCCTGGATCACTGATTTTCTTCAATCCTTTTGTCCTTGTAAATTCTTCAACCAGTAGCCTGATCAAGTCTCCAGTCTTTCCACTTATAGTCATCCCAGTTATAGTAGGAATTATAGGCTGGAAGTGGGTTTGGGGGCATTGATAGGGTATGGGAGTATATCTTAGCTGGGATACTGGCTCAGTTACTGTTAAAACTTTCCATCCTTCTTAAAGAGACTGTTCAAACCTATACCAAGACGAGTATACTTTTAACCAGTTCCTCTTTTTTAAATGAAACCCTTGACGCTGGAGGTAGATCAGAACTCCAGGTGCTCCGGAGAATTCCAGGGAAATCTAGGAAGGGTTTCAATGGTTGAATGGAACTTAGCTTCACCTTATGGGGTGCACTCTTGCACTTCTCCATTGTTCCGATTTACATAGATGTTAGAGTAGGTGATAAGGCTGTCTCTATGCTCAACAGGAGGGACAGGCAGGACAAGGAGAGTCAAGCCTAGTCATGGGGGTAAGGCTTTATGACTCCTTTGAGGATATTGTGTAGCCTCAGAGGTATTCTGGAGTAATCCAGAGGGTTAGAGTGAGCTCAAGGGCTCATGCAGTGTGAGGACGATGACAAGAGGGTTCTGGTGTTTTTG
>JBBPKN010001762.1:0-12525 GCA_038089275.1 Pulveroboletus cf. rosaemariae | reverse complement strand
GGATCTTGGATCTAGATCTATATTGATGAATCTAATCTATGGCAAAGATACAGATGGGATCTCCTTGGCCTTAAGGCTAAGGTACTGTCTTTATATCCATTGACCCTATAGTCTTCCTTTCTATACTTAGACTTCTCTTTCATTTTACACCCTTAATACATATGGCTTATTAGTCATACCCTTTACCCTCACCCTATGCCCAGTTGCCTTTCTAGTATTTATCCCTGGTATGCTTGGTGATCTATGCATTCCCCTAGATAGTATAAATAGGCCATTCATGCAGCTCTTAGCTCCCCAGCTTTGAGCACTTGTTTGTTTATCCATCTAGATATCTCAATAAGCATTTAGTATTTGAACTTCACTCCTCTGGCCTAGCTATCCAGAGTATTTCCCTTCTTTAAGTCCTGTGCCACATTTAGGGTCAGGTATTTACCATTTTATTCTTTTATTCTTTATATTGACACCAACATCAACATCAGCACAACTCCAAGGTTCACATTGGGTTAGGGTTTATAGCTTATCTGCACAATGTGCCATATTGCCACCATAACAGTTCTAGCTTAGATATTTATTCTTGTTTCTATAATTTCCTTTCTTTTCTTAGCATTAAAGTTTGCACTATTGTAGTGACTTGTATTGATTTGTATACTATAGATATAATAGAGTAGCCTTGTGTCTCAAGTCTCTTTAGACTTGAGCACTTGTGCTACAGACCTTCTTTGATTCCAAATAGCCTATTTTCTCAGTTCTCAGTATTTTCAAGTCTTTTTTATTTTTACTCTGGATATTTCCCAAGAGTTGGTGTTTTCAGTGTTTCTTCTTTGCTCTGGCACTCTGTGTTTGCTTGTGACCAAAGTCATAACACTTGCTAGCCACTAGAGAACCATTAAATTACTTGAAAAAGCAGGGAGGTCAAGTATAGTGATCTGAAAAAGGTACAAGACCTCAGATATAAGACTAAACCAGAGCTCAAGTAAGCAAGACTGGGGAATCCCAGCTTTCCACCCTTGCCCTTATATATTCCGGGGGCTGGTACACAGACCAGGTGATCTACATATAGTGGCTTAAAAACTGTTCCAATATTTGCATGCTTTGCACTAAATGCAATGGCTATCAGTAACTACTAATTATCATGCTAGGCTATAAGTATATGAAATGTAGTACTTGCTCTTGGCTTTCTATTGGTCCAATGATCAATATATTTGGTTATGTTTTGGTAACATGGCAACCATATCAAAATGACAACTCATTGAAACAGTTTTTTGATTTTGAATTCCCATTACATATATTGGACCCTGAACTGCTGTAAGATAATTATATATCTTAGGTAAATAATATATTATGTCACTCTTATGTCACTAATTAGCCTGCAGCATATATAAATCCTACCATCACAAATAAATTCCCTCATCTCCATTATGAAATATTTTTCTGCTGCTCAAAAAGATAATATTATCTCTCTTGCCTCTCTTGATCTTTCCTATAGGAAAATTGCATCTCAAACTGGTCTAGGGAAGTCTACTGTGGCTAGGGTCCTTTATAAAATCCAACCAGAGAAGAAAAATCATCATGGTGATTATTCTTCAAAACCTTCTCCTATTAACAAGCATGCTATTGTTTAATAAATTCTTACTGAAAAGGCCAGTAATGCAGTTCAGACTACTCATTTTATCAATTCCATTGTCAGCACTCCTGTCTGCCCACAAACAGTTAGGAATACTCTCAAGAAAGCTTCTCTAAAAGCTATGATAAAGAAGAAAAATGTTACATTCACTGGCTTTCACATACAGACAGTGACACTTCCTGATGTTCGGGCCTTCACAACTGATTCGGTTCGATAAGGCTTTCTGATCCTAACCCTAAAGTGGGGGCTGGCTTGATGCTATGGTCAATGATGATGTTTAATGAATGGTAGCAATAGAAAAGAGAGACAAGCCAGGAGATCCAGTAGTCACTTGATTAGATGCCAGTGATACGCATACTAAGATACAAGTGCTCAAGACTGAGGGTCTTGAGACAGAACTGCACTACTATATATACTAATCCCAGATGTGCACGGACCAAGTCCAGGGCAGAGGGAATATCTAAATAAGGGAATTGGGCATAGGGCGTGCTTACTATGAGTATGACCAAACGGGCCATGCGGAAAGGGAATGGATAACATGAGGAGGTGGGAGAATGGAAGGAAAGGGATCTATATTAAATAGCCGGTCAGGGTTAGCGGAGATTAAACCATGCCCTCAACCATGAGGCCGAGGAGATCTCATCTAGAGTTCTGCCACAATCAGATCTGACCCTCTTCTGGATCGAGATCAGATTCATCGGAGATCCGATTGGGAGATGCAATCTGTTATCTGAGATACTAGATCCAACCATAAGCTGTGCACCCAACCATATGGCAATAGAATATTAAATATGCTTAACCATAACCTAGGGTTTGTCCTTGTTTGGCAATGAAGTCCCACGGTCACGTGCTTGTCAGGTGACTGCACGATAGCGTTTGTAACAAAAAAACCTTCTCTTTCTACTATCCATAGAAAAAGCAGTTTGGCCTTTGCTCTGAAGTACCAGCATTGGACTGTGGAGGAATAGAAGAGGGTGATTTGGTCAGATGAGACTAAAATCAATAGGATTGAATCAGATGGACAAGAATATGTGTGGAAAAAGAAAGAAGAGAGGATGAGTTCTAAGGAGATTAAAGGTATAGTCAAGTTTGAAGAAGGATTACTCATGGTATGGGGCTATATTGGATGGAATGGTGTGGGAATTTTGAGTGAGGTTGAGGGAAGAATGAATGCTGAACAGTATGTGGCAATTTTGAAGAAAGAATTGTTGCAGAGCATAAAGAATTCTGGAATTCTTTCAGATGAAATTATCTTTCAACAAGATAATGATCCCAAGCACATCTCTAGAAGAGCTCAAATCTGGTTTAAGAAGCAAGATATCAAGCTTCTGGATTGGCCTGCTTAATCTCCAGACCTTAATCCTATTGAACACACTTAAGGTCATTTGAAAAGATGCCTTTTAGATTATAAGAGGGTATCTACAGGAGTTTATCAATTATAGGATAGGGTGGTGGTAGAGTAGGAAAGGATTTCTATAAAGGAGTGTCAAAAATGAATAGAAAGCATGCCTAGAAGGATTCAAGCAGTTATCAAGGCCAAGAAAGATTATATTAGATACTAAATACCATATTCTATTTAAAGTCAAAAAACTGTGCCAATGAGTTATCATTTTAATATGGTTGCCATGTTATTAAAACATAATCAAATGCTTTGATCATTGGACCAATAGAAAGCCAAGAGCAAGTACTGCATTTCATACACTTATAGTCTAGCATGATAATTAGTGTTATAGTTTGCTTTTTTAATTTTTCATCATGTGACCTTATCTTATCTTTGCCACATGGTTATCTAATCTTTTATCTTGTCTAGGCACATGACAGGTCACATGACAGGTCTAGACCCAGGGCATAGGCATAGGGTTAGCCTCATGTCTTTAGCCTGCTTTTTATTTCCATTCTTCTTTACTTTTCTTTCACTTTAGAAGCCTTGCTTCTTTTCAGCCATTGGCTATTCTCATGAGTGCTTCTATTCTTTTTGATGGTGCCTCAGGGTCTGTGGGAATGTTCCCATCAGGGTCTTGATCCATGCACTATTCTGTAATATATAAATACTATAGCCTTATATTATAAAATTGTGACATACTTTAGGGGTACTCTGGATAACTCTGAAGTGAATGGGGCTTGGCTTCACCTTATGTGGTGCACCCTTATGCTAGTACCAGGTGCCCCAATTTATGGAGGGGTTGAAAACTATTGGAGGTCCAGGATAGGCCATAGGGCTTTTCCCAATAAGAGATATAATGTCAAGTTATGGAGTAAGTCATAAGACTTAGTGTAGGGTATAATGTCAAGTTGTGAAGCAGGAGGGGGTCTAAGAGGATCATAATGTCATGTTATGGTCAATATTCCAACTAAAGTACAAGATACAAAGCTATAGTACTTATATTTTAGAGAGGCAGATTATCTAAGAAGGAAACAAAGATGTGAAAGGAGTTGTCTCATAAGCAAAGCAGGTGCCAATGCATCCTGGATACAAATGGAGATGTCAGAGAAGACAATGTTGAATAATGTCAAACTGAAAACTAAATAATAACAGGAAGAAGTGAGGCAGAAAGGAACAGGAATAGGAAGTAAGATCAGAGAAACTATGGAGTTATATCAGAATGGCACAGAGTTAGCATGGGTAAAGTTGTAATCAATCATTAGGTAGGAAAAGACAGAGGTAAAGGGAACTAGGAAATATGCAGCTTAAGTAACCAGAGTTGCACTGAAGATATAGCAGAGTTAACCCATTAGCACAGGATATGACAGTATTCCTCTCTTAAGGCCTGAACCCCTGAAGGCTGTTAAGCATGTGTTCTTAATTAATAAGTAAGTGGAGTGGGCATCAGAGTTTAGCTGGCCAGAAACTCATAAAAGCAAATACTACCCCAGAGACTTTCACACTAGTTTTTCTTATTATGTTTTTATTTGCCAACATTCACACCTGGTCTGATGAGTGCCTTGAGGAGTGCATCAAAGATGAAGAGGAGCTTGGTGATGCGAAGTACATTGAGCAGAAGCAGTGGGGAAAAGTGAGGAGAGAGGAGAAGGCTCAGAAGAAAGTAGAGAAGGCACAGAAAGCAGTGAAGGCAGTCCAGAAACAGGTAAGTACTGGAAATGCAGTTAGGGCCTAGCACTCAAACCTGGCTTAGGTGGAGGAGCTTTGCCAAGCCCAGGTGGGGTCAAGTAGTGGCAATGGCAAGAGAAGAGCAGAAAAGGGACTGGGGTGCCAGAGGTACAACAACTGGGGGCTAAAGTGTGAAGTGGGCCTGGGCAAGTTGACATCATGCCTTGCCTGTATAGAGGCAAAGGTGAGGTGTGACTGCCCTGGCCAGGAGAAGCCAGAGAGGAAGTGGAGATGAAAGATGTTATAGTGTTGGTCTTTGAACAACTTGTTCTAACTTTAAATAATCTGCCTTGAGAGAGTGCATTGGTTTTAGTGTTGAATTTGAATTGAATAGAAGGAATGCAGTGAGGGCTCAGGGTAGCAAGGCCTAAGGAGCCATTGTATGATGTACCAGAGGAAAGGCCTGTATTGAAAGGCACTAAGATAATGTACAAGATAACAAAGTGGTTAAGGCTGGGGAGTCAAAACCAAGGAACTACTTTACTATTTATACTAAGTCAGAGTGTGCATAGACCACCAGTGGTTCCAGCATAATATTAAATATGGTAAGTGGGCATAGAGCAAGAATAAAGGGTATGACCAAATGGGCCATGTGGTAAAGGTATGTATTAGGAAGAGGCTATGTAGAATAAAAGGTAAGGGTTCAGAGTAAGCAGAAATTAAAACATGCCCTTAGCCATAAGGCTAAGAAGATCTTATCTAGAGATTTACCACAATTGTATCTAACTCTCATCTGGATCAAGATTAGATTCATTGGAGATTTGATTAGGAGATGACCCTATTATCTGAGATACTAGATCCAATCATAAGCTATACCCAAACCCCAAGAGAAATACACTGAAGACAACTTAACTATATTCTAGGGTTTATCCTTGTTTGGCAATAAAGTCTCACGGTCACATGCTTGTCATGTAACTCTTCTGCTAGCAAGCTATTTGCTTGTAACAGAAGATGGGAGAGGAAGGGGTGCTCAGGAGCAGGGCAAACTCTAAGGAGACAGAGAAGGATCTTTGGCAGATGGCCAAGGGTGGTCACCTGATGAAGGCATTGATAAGGGAGGTGGGTGGGAAGGTATGGTGGGAGGCAAAGTGCAAGAACTAGCTGCTAGGGCAGCTGATTGATGCATTGAGAAAGGCATAGATGGCAGAAACCAGAAAAGCTGGGAGTTTAGAAAGGAAGGACAGGAAGGTTGATAAGATGGCAGCAGAGCTGTCAGAACTTTGTGCAGAGGTTGGCAGGATTTCTGTAGTAGATAATGGATCCAAGGAGATCATGTAACTTAGATTGTGAGATCCACTACTCAATTAACCCATTATAATAATCCAGGTTTATCCAGATAATGGAGATGAAACTCCACAACAATTTCTGAAGCATGACCTAATTCAGTGGCAAGGAGCTATGAGGTCTTCTCATTAATATCCTCATAACCTAACCACTTAATCAAATATAGTAATTTGCAGTTCCTTTGCCTATAATCTATCTTTGAGTCTAGGATTTTGGAGATCTCAAATTCTGGTTTACTGTTGATCTTGACTGGGAGTGGGGGTTGTTGCACATGATCAGGAATCACATTGGGAACAGAGGGTTTGAGTTGAGAGACATGAAAGACCAGATGAACAGACTTCATGTTCTTCAAAAGGTGGAGTATGAAGGATAGTAAGCCTGCCTAAGCAATAATGGAATAAAAACCTAAGTTCTTTTCAGCAAGTTTCTTGAATGGCCAAGTAGTCCTAAAGTACTTAGCCTTAACAAATACCTGGTTACCTACTTTAAAGTCCAGTGCTGGAGATCATTAAGCATCTGCAGATTCTTGATATCTGACTTGGGTGGCAGCTATTTCTTTATGAAGGAAGGTGTGGAGAGAGTTGAGGTTAATGGCATATTCTTGAGCTTGAATAGAGGTGAGATCATGTTTTGGGTGCACAGAGATGTTTGGATGGTAGCTCTTGTTAGCAAAGAAAGGGAAAATACCTGTGGTAGCATTAGGGATGTTGTTATAAGCAAACTCTGCAAGAGGCAGGAGTTTGAACCAGTTGTCCTGCTAATAGTTGCAATAAACATGTAGATACTGCTCCAGGGTTTGGTTTATTCACTTGATTTAACTGTTACTCTCCAGATGATATCCAGAGGTAAAGTAAAGGCAGATATTAAGGGCTTGACCCAGGGAATGAAAGAAATGGGAAACAAACTCAGAACCTCAATTGGAGGTGATATGGGAGGGAACTCCATGTTTGGAGAAAACATGGAGTAAGAAGAGTTTAGCAAGCTCTGGGAAAATTACCTTATTATCTGTAGAGATAAAGACATACTGCTTTAATAGATAATCTACAATGACAAGGATGGTAGAGTGATCAGAGGAAGCTGGGAGCTATTTGATAAAATCCATAGAGATGGAATTTCATAGCTTTTCTGGGATGGGGAGCTGCTTGAGGAAACTGTAGGGTTTGTAACAGGGTACCTTGGCACAGGCACAAGCTGTACATGAAGAAACATACTCTTTGATGAACACTTGAATGCCAGGCCAGGTATATTCTTGATAGATGAGCTCTAGTGTCTGATTCTGACCAAAGTATTCAGATAAGGGGTGGTCATGCTTGTAGCAGAGAACCCAGAGGCAGAGGTCAGAGGTATCAGGGATATAGATGCAGTTGTCCAGATGCAAGAAGTCTTTTGGATCTCTAGACCAACAAGAGTTAGATAAGAGGATGCCAGACAAGTGGGTAGAGGCAGTGGAATTAGAAGGGAGTGCTAAGAGGATGTCACAATGGAGAATTTCAATGTTGAAGAGGAATGCAGACCAGAATACCAGAGATGCTAGGAAGGAAGCCTGGAGGAATGCAGCAAGTTGCTCCTGTGTGAACATGGGCTGGAAGTTATGTGAATTGACAAGAGCATAGTCACTATTTCCCTCTCTGAGATAGATGTCCCATTATCTAGTTAAAGCATCAGGTTTAGCATTTAAATAACCAGGGTGAAAACAGATGATCAGATTAAACTGAAAGAGAAACTCTAATCACCAGGCTTGCCAGTGGATCAGAAGTTTAGATGTAGTGAAATATTCCAGGTTCTTGTAATTGGTAATGACATTCACCAGAGAACTGGAACCTTCAAGATAATGATGCCAGGTCTTGAACACAGTGAAAATAGTGAGGAGCTCCTTATTATGGATGTTATAGTTAAGTTCTGGCATAGTGAGCATATGTGAATAGAAAGCAACAGGGCAGACCTTATTGTCCAGGCACTGGAGTGAGAGGATTTTGGCAATTGCATAGTCTGAAGCATTAGTCTCAACAATGAGAGGAGTATTGGGGATCCAATGAATCAGAATAGGAGCAGAAGTAAAAGCATTCTTGAGGCACTGGATAGCAGCATGATAAGAAGAGTTGAAATCCCAATGAGCAGACTTGCAGGTGAGGTAAGTCAGAGAAACAACAATATCAGAGTAGCCCTGGATAAAGTGGTGGTGGAAATTAGTGAAACCAAGAAAAGACTGAATATCTCAAACTTTGTGAGGCTTGGACCAATCCAGGATAGATTGAACCTTTTCAGGGGACATAGTGAGCCCTGAAGGGAAGAGCTGGTACTCAAGATACTCAGTGAAATCAGTATGGAATTCACATTTCTTTGATTTGGCAAAGAGGCCATGTTTCCAGAGGTGGTGAAGGACTTCTCAGACATGCTCAGTATGAGCTATCTGGTCAGTGAAGAAAATTAGAATATCATCCAAATAAACAATCACAGAAACATCAAGAAGATCAGCAAAGATAGAATTGATAAACCACTGGAAAGCTACAGGGGCATTGGTAAGCCCAAATGGCATGACAAGCCACTCATACAAGCCATAGTGTGTACAAAAGGAGGGTTTCCACTTGTTACCCTCAGCAATGCAAACTAAATGATAGGCATGCCTAAGGTCAAGCTTGATATAGATAGTTGCACAGCTTGGAGTATCAAGGAGATCAGAGATGTGTGGAAGGGGGTAGCAGTCTTTCTTCATGATCTTGTTGAGTTCCCAGAAATCTACACACAACCAGAGGGATCTGTCCTTCTTTCATATAAAGAGGACAGGGGTAGTGTGAACAAATGCAGAGGGTTGGATAAAGCCAGTAGCAAGATGTTCATTTAGGAAAGTCCTGAGTGCTTCAAGCTCAGAGGATAACAGAGAATAGATGGTGCCAATAGGCAGAGAGGTGCCTTCTTCCAGATCAATCTTCAGGTCAAACTTGTAGTGGAGGGCAAGAGTAGATGCCTTGCTTTTGCTAAACACATCAGCAAAGTTGTGATATTCCTAAGAAACACCAGAAAGGTTAGCTGGATGAGGGGCAATAGAAGCAGAACAGAGATAACTCTCCAGAAGTTGGAGGTACAGACAGAATGGGACTGAGCCATCAAGGCTATAGGCATGTGCAAATGCTGATAAGCTAAGTAGCTTGATCAACAAGGAGTTGGGGTCAGGGGAACATAGTGAATTGGATTCAGAGTCAGCTTGGGGATGTTGGCATGTTTGGTTTAGATGATCAGAATGAGATATGACTTGATATTCAGTCAATCAATGGATTGTGGTGGGCAAGCCAGTTGTGTCCTAGAACAAGAGAACTAGATTCATCCAATGGAGTGACATAAAATGTCATTGGAGTGATATCACTGGTTTCAAAACAAACAGAAAGATCAATGGCATTCATAATTATGGAATTGGAAGAGCCATCAAAAAGTTGGAGTTGCAATGGAGGAATGGAATAAGTCAGAAGGCTATAGGTACTAACTAACTTGGTGTCTACAAAGCAATCTGAAGAACCAGAGTCAATCAGGGCAGAAAATGGAGGAATTTCATGTGAAACAAGGGTAACAAGAGGCATAAGTGAAGCATTATCTAAAAGAATGGATGCATTAAGTCTAATCTCCAGTAAAGCATGGGAAGGATCAATGCAACCTCCAGCCCATGTGGAGTCACAAAGGCTGGGGACTACTTTTTCACCTCTGAGACAGAGGTCTCCAGTTTGATTTCCAGAGCAGAGGTCTTGGCAGTGAAAGCTTTGGCTGTCTTGGAGGAAGACTTGGGGCAGTCCTTTGCTATATGCCCCATGATATCACAGAACAAACAGAGGTGATTCTCCAGTCAATGCTTGTGTTCTTTGGCAGTGAGCTTATTATCCTTACCAATCTTGGATAATAAATCCTGCTTCTGGGAAACAGATAACTTGAAGAAGCTGAGGGAACTAGCTGACTTGTTCTTTGATTCATTAGGGCTGAAGGTCAAAGCAGAGGATATGGAGGGTTTATCAGATGATTTGGACAGATAAGATAACTTTCCTTGTCAGCTGATTTTGAATTTGTACTTCCAATAACAAGCATCAATGATTTGAGCCAGCTGGTGCAGCTTAATGAGGGTTGTGGGCTTGCCAATGCAGAAAAGGTCATCTTTGATGCAGTCTGGAAGACCATTATAGAAGTAGTGGTGGAGAGCACCTTCTCCATAATTCCAGACTTGAGATGCAATTCTGTTAAACTCAACTACATATTTGTTGATTCATTGACCATTCTTTATAGTCAA
The DNA here is from genome assembly GCA_038089275.1 of Pulveroboletus cf. rosaemariae. Lineage (NCBI taxonomy): Eukaryota > Fungi > Basidiomycota > Agaricomycetes > Boletales > Boletaceae > Pulveroboletus > Pulveroboletus cf. rosaemariae. The sequence goes on along the minus strand of JBBPKN010001762.1, from coordinate 2,241 downwards.
CTGGTCTAACTGGTGCTCTGTGTCTCTGACTGGGTCATGGGGTCCAAAGTTGATCCAGAGTTCCTGAATAAACTCCTTATAATCATCTATCCACAAGGAACAGAGGTTAGGATCTTTAGTAAAAAGGAGGTCAGGCTCAAATCATTCCAATGCCATGCTCTTAAGATAGGACTGAGCATAAGTGACCTTGACTTGGTCATTGGCAAAGGCTTTGGAATGATCCTGGAAGTTTAACTCACATTGCACCAAAAAAAATGCAAAGCTTTCAGAGATCAGTTCATGAACTTTGGTACACTGTGATGTTTCAGGGGTATGATGGAAAGAGCAAGCTAATCTGCAAATGGTGCTAGTGAGATCAGTGATAGTATTATGGTAAATGAGAATAGGTTCCAGGTCTGGAAAAGATTCAGAATCATCCTCCAAAATATCAGAATACCCATTAGAGGGATCATCTCTAGGATCATCTGGTACTTTTGGCTGGACACCATAGTTGTCAGGGATGTGGGGAGGTTGGGGAACCTTGGAACCATCAGGGACTTCATTAACTGAAGCACTAGGTGTGAAAGAGTGGAAGGGAGCAGGAACCTGTGAGGCCAAGCCTGGGGCATGACAGGCAGAGAAACTCTTGAACTGATCAAGGATAGTGCAAGAGTGAGCTCTAGTTACACAGATAGACATGATAGCAGTACCAGCACAAGCAGCAGTTGGAATATACTGTTATAAAATTGTAATGTACTCTGAGGGTACTCCAGATAACTCTGGAGTAGATGGGGCTTGGCTTTACCTTATGTGGTGCACCCTTATGCTAGTACTGGGTACTCTGATTTACAAAGGAGTCAGAAACTATCAGAGGTCTGGGATAGACCATAGGGCTTTTCCCAATAAGAGATATAATGTTACACTAGGCCTGGGTAGGGACAGGTGTAGACCTTGCTGTGGGAAAGCAAACCAAAGATAAGCTTCAAGATGAATGGAGGGCAACAAATAAAGTGTTGTGCCCAAGTAATACCAGCTACACTCCCAGGGATGTGCCAAGATCAGATGCTAATGATCCTCTGGTTAAGTGCCAGGACACAAACAATGGATTTCAAGTACATAGGTACAAGAACAAGTGAAGATGCAAGGACTGTGAGGTGATTGCAAGGTAGAAGTAGTGTGAAGAAAGAGGGAACTAGAAGTACACTACTTTATAGTACAACTACTAAGGTTCAAGCAGAGATGAAATGCATAATCATGCTGACAAATGATGAGTAAGGTATCCAAGTGGAAACAGATAGAAAGAGATAGAATGATTATGAGTCAGCTGATTAAGAGATAGAAGACTTGGACAAAGGGCATAACAAGAAAGCAGTCTAGGCTAGGCTAGAGCATGAGAAGAGTGGAATCTATGAGTGAAAGTGAACAAGAAAGCACCTGAGGTATGTGAAGAGCAGAAGCTATGATGAGAGAAAAGAGAAAATAGAAGAGAAAAAGAGGAAAACATAACATATAACATCAAGTTATGAAGCAGAAGGGGGTCTAAGGGGATTGTAATGTCATGTTATGATTGATATTTCAACTAAAGTACAAGATATAAAGCTACAGTACTTATACCTCAGAGAGGCAGATTATTTAAGAAGGAAATGGAGATATGAAAGGAGTTGTCTCATAAGCAAGGCAGATGCCAATGCATCCTGGATACAAATGGAGATGTCAGAGAAGACAATGTTGAATAATGTCAAACTGAAAACTAAATAATGACAGGAAGAAGCAAGGCAGAAAGGAATAGGAACAGAAAGTGAGATCAGAGAAACTATGGAGTTGTATTAGAATGGCACAGAGTTAGCATAGGTAAAGTTATAATCAATCATTAGATAGGAAAAGACAGAGGTAAAGGGAACTAGGATTTATGCAGCTTAAGCAACTGGAGTTGCTGTCATATCCCATGCCAATGGGCCAACTCCACTGTGTCTCCAATGCAACTCCAGTTGCTTCTATGCTTTAAGCTGTGTGTTTCCTAATTCCCTTTCCCTCTATCTTCTCCTATCTAATGATTGATTACAACTTTACCTATACTAACTCTGTACCATTCCAATACAACTCCATTGTTTCTCTGACCTCACTTTCTGTTCCTATTCCTTTGTACCATGCTTCTCCCTGTCATCACTTAGTTTCAGTTTGACATTATTCAACATTGTCTCCTCTGACATCTCCATTTGTATCCAGGATGCATTGGCACCTGCTTCACTTATGAGACAACTC